>OZ010715.1:28837225-28938857 GCA_963932345.1 Ophion ventricosus | reverse complement strand
AAATTCAATAAAGTTTCGGAACGATTTTTTATGCCATTTCGCCGATAGTCGACATAAATGAATTTAATAAACGGCATTTTGAGGAGGAGGAATTCACCTTGATTCCATTTTTTTTGAGAATTTTTTACTATTTTTTTTACGACCCTTTTTCGAAAACCACTATTTTTCGCCTTTTTTTTTGTTCCTTTTCTGGTGGACCCCGTTTACAGACAACATTTTTTTAATGCTTTTCTTTGACCGGAATCATAAAGGGGGTAGCTCAAGCTTCAATTTTGTTTTTTTTTAAAGCTTCGTATGATTTTTTTTTCTAAAGATATTTTGATTAAAAAAAAAAGAAACAATTTGAAAAATAATGGTGTAACGCGAAAACGACAAGGATTCAAGGAAAACCTCAAGATAGTAAAAAAGTTGAAGCGGTTTTTCAGTTTTTTTCTTTCGTAATTGTTTTTTTCACCTATTTTCGGTGAAAAATCAGATTTAATTACCGTAGCTCGAGAAAAAAATGTCGAAAAAAAGCTGAAATAATTTTATTGCGTTGAAAATAGAAAAATAAAATGTTTTCCTCTCTTGAAATTTTTACCACAAACCCCTTAGTTCTCGAGTTACGGTAATTAAATCATCTGATTTTTTTACCGAAAATAGGTAAAAAAAATCTGAAATAATTCTATTGCGTTGAAAATAGAAAAATAAAAAATTTTCCTCTCTTGAAATTTTACCACAAACCCCTTAGTTCTCGAGTTACGGTAATTAAATCATCTGATTTTTTACCGAAAATAGGCGAAAAAAAAAATTCTTGCGAACTCAACGAAAACCGATTCAACTTTTTACTATCTTGAGGTTTTCCTTGAATCCTTGTCGTTTTCGCGTTACACGTTATTTTTCAAATTGTCTTTTTTTTTAATCAAAATATCTTTAGAAAAAAGAAATCGTACGAAGCTTTAAAAAGAAACAAAATTGAAGCTTGAGCTTCCCCCTTTATGAATCCGGTCAAAGAAATGCATTAAAAAATGTTGTCTGCACACGGGGTCCACCAGAAAAGGAACAAAAAAAAGGCGAAAAATGGTCATTTTCGAAAAAGTGTGCTAGTTGTAAAAAAATAGTAAAAAATTTTCAAAAAAACGCAATGAAGGTGAATTCCTCCCGTTGAAAATGCCGTTTATTAAAACCATTTATTTCAACTACCGGCGAAATGGCATAAAAAATCGTTCCAGAACTTTTTTGAATTTTTGTCCGGAAACTTTTCGCCGGTAGCGTATAAATACACAGAATGTTTGGCGCATGGACCGACACAATTTTTTGGGCTATTGGGGAGGTCATCTGTTAATTTTTTCACCCTCAGACCCCATGTCCTAATTGTCACGGTAATTGAGATATAGATTTTTTTCCCTTTTTTTCTAATTACCCGAAATTTCGCCTTTAAATCATCATAACTTTTTTTGTCTGTGGTTGTAATAGCACGAAATAACTTTCTGTTGAACGACGAACAACGTCTTTCTCTATATGGTTTGCCCGAAATGTGGTCCGTCCAATTGTAAGAGAAACCTTGTCGGTCGGTAAAAATCCTACGGCCGAGTTTTCTCCTTGACGGATCACATTTGTTCGACTTTTGGACAACTCTTTGACGAATTATTGCTACGTGGGACAATGACGCGCGACTATGCTTGCTGGCTTTTCTCTCCTCCGTACATGGGGAAAGAGAAAACACTTCGCACGCACACAACACACGTGTAAACGTTTATTAAAAACGCCATAAACGCAAACGTGTGCGCATGCGCGAAGTATTATTTCTTTTTCCCTGCTCATCTCTCACTATATTTATTTCTGTGTTAAATAGCCCCGAGCGATATATAATAGTTTTCATAGTTGAAACGACTCGAGTATCAAGAATTAACGTGTGCGCGCCGTTACAGATCGATCTGTACCGCGCGGCTCGCACGCGTACGTTTCGAACACTTTCACCACTAAAAGCACAACGTCATTCTACCGTATATATATATATATATATATATATATATATATATATACTAATAATATATAATAATATATAATGTTATAAAGAGGAAAGATTTGGATTTTTGTATTTTTGTATGTTTGTAACGAATAAACTCAAAAACTACTGGACCGATTTCAAAAATTCTTTCACCATTAGAATATTATCCCTGAGTAACATAGGCTATATTTATTACTAGAAAAAATTAGGGATCCCTACTAAAACTTCAATAATGTAACCCAAGGTGTAAAAAAATTCGCCATAAAATGGCTAATTTTGGCTAAAAATGGCTAAAAATTAGGGAATAAAAATAGGTATCTATACGGATAAAAATGTAAAACGTTGTAAAAAATATAAACAAAAAAATGTTATGTTGCTATTTCGACTTCAATGAAAATTAGCTTAAAGATTGAAGTCTTTGTTTTTAATTTTGAATATTTGAACAAATTGAGTCATGGACGTTTTAATTAGCATATTTTTAAGTGATTGTAAGTATTTAAATTTATTCTGCGTTTGTCCCAAGATGTAAAAAAAAAAATATGTAAAAAAGTAAATATCTACAAAATTAAATTACTTAAGCCATAAAATAAAAATGTACAAAAATGTAAATAAAGAAATGTAAAAAAATGAGATCAAGTAAAAAAAATTGAAACCCCTTAAAAATAAAATACTTAAGTACATAAAACTAAAAAAACAATATAAATAAAATGTAAAAATTCAAAAAAAGAAACTTTGAGGATAAAAATAGGTTTATGGATAAAAATATAAAATTTTATAAGAAAAATATAAATAGTAATTTGAAAAAAAAAATAACTTATGTCCTGCATAAAGATATACATTTATTCTACGTTTATCCCAAAATGTTTAAAAAATAAATGTCCACCCGTGCGAAGCTGGGACGGGCCGCTAGTATATATATATATATATATATATATATATATATATGTAGACACACACATAACATTTTATGCTACGCTGATACGTGCGCAGTAGCTAGTCAAAAGTAGGGATGTTCGAACTTCTTAAAAAAATTCATTACGGGATCAATTCTGAATCGGATGCCTGAGAATCGATTCAGCAAAAAATTGATCTTGCGAAAATCGATTTTCTTACATTATACGGTATAAAAAAGAAAATAAATATCAAACGTACGCGTATAAACTGAACAGCACATTTTGAACGAAGAAAGGCGTACATCTTCAACCCTTTGGCCCTTCATAAAAAACAACGTAAAAATTGAAAAATAGTTGACTTTATGGTGTTTTAAGGTAACATATACAAGTGTCACCCAACCTGGGCGAATTAGAAGCTGTAACACGTGACGAACGAGTGCGAGAGAGCTAGCTGGAAAATCTAAAATTTTCTAACAGAGATTTCTCAGAAATTAATAATATTTGGGGCAAAAGAAAATCATCGAGCTCTGCGTCAATGAATTCCAAAGAGCCTGATGCATTGTTTTTTTTTTCCTAAAGACTTAACCATCTGTGAGAAAAATCTGTTCGAAAATTTGTGAGGTTATGTTGACGTTTTACGGTTTTTGTTCCTACATTCGTTGCGACATAAGAAGAAAACTGTATAAAATAACTGTATTTCAAAACTCTCGATTCATCTTTTTCGAATTATACATACAAATTTCGTTCTTTTTTCATAATCGGAGAACAATAAGCGATAGTTAACCTTCATGTATAATTTCGTATTTTTCCTCAATTATTAACGCCCCAAAGCAACAATATTATTATAAATGAAAAATTCATTCACACGTATTAATATTAGCCGAACGATTCTATCACATATCCGGGCTCGTTCATGCTCACGGACCATCGATGCTTCTGGATTACGAGCCAATGATGCAAAACTCGCCCACGCGCTCGCAATCCGCCTCGCGCTGCGACGTAGAAAAATCCGTTCAGACAAGCCGGGCCACACAAGCCTTACTTTCATCTCATTCGACGATCAACAAAATCACTATAAATCACATTGCTACCTTCCCTTCGGCCGTGCCCCCCTCCTCCCTCGTGTATCGAAATTAATCGGATTTCCCCAAGCATAAAAAATATATATAATGATTAATAACGATCTCCGATCATAGCTGATCAGCCACACACGATTATGCATCTCATCTATTTTTCACGCTCATCTTGTAGCTCCGCATCAACGCTATTCGCTGTGTGCAATGCCATAGCGTCTGGCTAGGACTTAGGGCGCTCATGGTGGCCGGAATTCGCACATTCTACCGGACAGTCAATCGTTGTCTTATAGAGCTTGGCAATGGAAAAGCCACGCTAAGGAAACGTTAGTTGTTGTGTAAAATCGTGCAAAAATATATTGAGATCCACGAGTAGAGAAATCAAATTTTATTCGTTCCCGGCAGCAAGTTATAAAGCCGCGCAAAAAAAATTGTGGATAGATTGGGTTAATAAAACGAAGTACGTATATTTTTTGAGGTTATGTTGATTCGTCTTTTGAAAGATATGCATGCCAGTAATTTTGTCACGCGAATGACAGTTGTCACCTAACCCCAAAACAGAATGAAAAGTAGCGAAAAACGTATTTTAAATGTTTGGTACTGTAACACAAATTTTTTATAATGCACTGCTGTGGTTCTACTCACCTTAAAAAAAAACTATTTTATTATAAATATTCAAATTATTGAACGTAAATAAATAATTTTAATGTTCGTGCGTTTGCGTGTATAATATTTCGTCAGTAGAGAATTTTCATATTACACCGGCACGCGGCGCCACTTGGTACTGCGCACACAGCGAATACTATTACTATTGGAATGGTGAATAAGTTCTCGCTGTTTTCCAACAGATGGCGTTACCAGAACAGTGTGCGTGTCGTACAAAATGGCAACGCGTCTATAAAGAAGTACTATGAGCAAGCTTAAAATTTAGTGTATGTCATTTCGCCGAAGTGTAAGCAACTTTTTTTTTTCATAGTGTTAAACGTGTCAAATTCCGTGCGAAAAAAGACAATTTGCGGGAAATTTAATTGCACTACTGTATTCCAAAAAAAATCTGCAGCTGAAGCACACAAAATGCTTGTTGAGACTTACGGCGACCATGCTCCGTCGGAAACAACATGCAGACATTGGTTTAGACGCATCAAAAATAATGATTTTGATGTTGAAGATAAAGAACACTCTGGCGCACCGAAAAAGTTTGAAGACGAAGAATTGGAGGCATTACTTCATGAAGACTCGTGTCAGGCGTTAGCTGAACTTGCAGAATTATTAAGAGTTGATCACACCACAGCATCGAAACGTTTGAAAGCATTAGGAATGATTCAAAAGCAAGGACATTGGGTGCCGTACGAGTTGTAGACGAGAGACGTCGAACGGCCTCTTTTCACGTATGAACAGTTGCTTCAACGGCAGAAAATGAAAGATTTTTTGTATCGTATCGTGACTGGCGATGAAAAATGGATACGCTACGATAACCCTAAGCGTAGAAAATCGTGGGGTAAGCCCGGCCATGCGTCAACATCGTCGGCAAAGACGAATATCAATGGTTCGAAGCTTCTGCTCTGCATTTGGTGGGATCAGCTGGGTGTAGTTTATTACGAGCTACTCAAATCGAACGAAACCATCACGGGAGATCGCTACAATTGAATTGTTAAAAAAAAATGTTCGATTTTTTTTTAGAATTGATCTTTTGTGTTATTAAAATCAAATGTCAGAAGGGTTTTTCTTTGAAATAATTCTAAAGATAATTATTAATTGTTTTTATATCACGATAATTCAAATTGTAGATGTTGGCGCGAAATGGCACGCTATTGGCGCTGGCGCTTGTGACGTCACCGCTCGAACGCGACCGAATAGGCTATGTATACGGCTTACACGCGAGTGTATAGAAAAGTAAAATTTTGTGTCATTTTACATCGAAAAATCTCGAGCATTCTGAAAAAGTCAAAATATAGTTTAAGTTTCGTGCAACGATGTGTGAAAGTGGATTCGTGAAAGCAAATTCGAGTAATTTACCGACCGTGGATAACTGAACATCTTTAGGTTAGAAGAGGCTTGATAAATTGTGTCAGTTATTGCCGCTACGTATCGTAAGCATTTTGAAAAAGACGTATTTAAAAAAAATATATTTCAATACAGTTTATGTTATAACACGTTTACATTGACATTAAAGTGGTATTCACAGCAAAAATAAGTGGACGATGATTTCGGGTTGACACGTCGTGCTGCATCGAACCACAGATTTTGACGTTTTATGTCTTGTGACACATTCAGAAATACCTATTAGGGGCACTTTTCGTCGTATTTATACAAAGAGGAACGAAACAAGGCTTATACGATTTTGTCGTTGCCATCGTTGACAGAATACTCGTATCAAACGAGTAGTTCGTATACTGGCATTCGAGCGGTGACGTCACAGAGCGCTCGGATAATTTCGGATGCTCTCGGCGCGTTTTTGCCGAGCCGAACAGAACAACAATTTCAAAGTGCTATAACATTGTTAATTGTTGAAAAAAAAAAAGAAAAATACTTTGCTTTAAAAACCGCACATGATCTTTACAATGAAAAAAAAAATCATTTGATGACTCAATTGATACGTTTGAGTCGAGCTTTTTAGGAAAAATGGCCGCTATACGAGCAGAGACACGACAAAGTGATTTTGCACCATGACAATGCTCGGCCACATGTTGCAAAATTATTATTATTGTCATTATTCGTGATGATGATGATTATTATTATTATTCTTCATTACTTATTTTTTATTTATTCACGTTTATTTATGTATTATTACCCATTATAATTATTATTATCATTATTCATGATGATAATGACGATGATTATTATTTTTCATTTATTTATTTATTTCAAATTTATTTACATTCATTTATTTTATTTTTTTTACTCATCCAAACGAGTTTTATTTGCACAACGTTTGCAAAAGTTTTTTTACAAAACATTTATTACTACTCATTATTATTATTATCTTCATTATTTGTGATGATAATGATGATTATTATTCTTCATTTATTTATTTATTTTGCTCATTATTATTATTGTGGTAAATGCAATATATGCGACGAGAATAATGTACATACGTATATAGTAAACGGATAGTGTGGCAACGGTATGCGCATGAGAGTTCTGGGAACCCTAAAAGTTACACGGGGGAGCAGAGCCGGCCTCGAACGCGCGAGGATCGAGCCTGGCGGTTCCCCGATCTTCGTCGTCTTCGTCGCCGCAACCGGTTTCGACCAACACTCGATACAGGCGTGTTTGTACATACATACATACATATGTCGAAATATATATATATATATATATATATATTACTAATATTATAAAATTGTAGTGTCTGTCAATTCATGCGTTTTTTCAGGTTCAAATTAAGGTAGTAAAATTGGACTACGAGGCTGTGACGATATCTATAATTTTTGGAAATTTTGTGTGTCTGTTTGAGTAAAGCTAGCGCGAGAACGCTTTTTTTTGCGCTGAAGTTTTTTTTTCCCAAACCTTCGCTATGTGAAGCTTTTTTCCTGAACCTTTGCTATGCGAAGCTTCTTTTCCTGAACATTTGCTACGTGAGCTTTTTTTCCTGAACCTTTACTATATGAAGCATTCTTCCTGAACCTTTGCTATGTGAAGCTTTTTTTCCTGAACCTTTACTATATGAAGCATTCTTCCTGAACCTTTGCTATGTGAAGCTTTTTTTAATTATTGTTTTTTCCTAAGGCACACGCTGTTCGCGTTTGTTACCTATTTTTTCCTCCACTGCGTCTTTTCTCCACTGTTCACCTCCCCCCCCCCCCTCCTTGCGGCCGCAGCCGACTTCCCCCTCTGTATCATATTCATCATGACATTTCTGTCATGGGTATAGGGAAACTGCGGAAAACCTATACTAATACAGCCGGTCATCAAAGTTCGCCCCCCCAGTCGTGGAACTAGTCTTATTTCGCCGCGAAATGCCGAAGAAAAATATTTCACGACGAAATGTACGCGACTGGGATTCGAACCCGGGACCTCCCGGTCCGCAGGTTTAGTGGCAAGCACGCTAACCACTAGACCATTGCACCGGTCTTTTGCTATGCGAAGTTTTTTTCCCTGAACTTTTGCTATGTGAAGATTTTTTTCTGAACCTTTGTTATGTGAAGCTTTTTTCCTGAGCCTTTACTATGTGAAGATTTTTTTCTGAACCTTTGTCATGTGAAGCTTTTTTCCTGAACCTTTGCTATGTGAAGCTTTTTCCCTAAAACTTTGCTAGGTGAAGCTTTTTCCCCCTGAACCTTTGCTATGTGAAGCTTTTTCCCTAAAACTTTGCTATGTGAAGCTTTTTTTTTCCTGAAACTTTGCTATGTGAAGATAAATGATTCTAAAATGTGTCTGCCCTATGCTGCATCAGGATCCGTCGAGTAGAATCCGAGAAAATGGGATTTTGCTTTTCGGACGCGATACCCAATCCACTGTCCTATCCACTTTTCACCAAAAATCTCATTCATCACTTGTCTTGAAAACAGAGTAATAAATGAAAACAGCGATCAAACAAGTGCTTACACGTCGAGGGTCATCACTTCGAGCATCTTCTGTATGTAGACCCAAACCAAGGTTAGTGGATCCTTTGAAAGTGATTATTCCGATATTTTTCGATTTTTCGACTATTTTCATACTTTGCGTGACTAGAATGACCTTGTGTTGTAGGTCGCTGAATTCGTCTTAAAATCGGTTATAATGTAATCGAAAAAAAATACATGGTCCATTTAAAAAAGTGGAGTTGACCTTGACGTAGCTTCAGCGCCTCCACCGATAAAAAAAAATAGGGTGGTCCAGTATGACGGCCTTCTCGAACACTGAAACTTTTGTCTGAAACATTTTTGGATATGATCAATAGTTTGAGTGCTATTGCTCTGTAACACTTTATGTGCCTCACCCTGTATAATCGAAAAAACTTTAATGTCTCATCATAACTCAAAAATTATAGGAGCTGTTGGTCCGGCCGTTGACCTTCCAGAAATAAAGGCGTCATCGGAAAAATGCTGCACTGTCGTCATTTTGACATGTATCGCTGTGAAAAAATAATTTTGTGTAGTCAATTACGTGTATAATAAAACGCCTATTTTGTAATTCCAATTTATTTTATGATTTCGCTGCAAAAAAATCACAAAATATGCCCTTCTTCATGTATATGTATACATGCACAGTTTGAATTTTAATTTTCCTGCCAAGTAAACATTTTCATATGCCCTGAATCTTTGTTTTGCTTTCCATTTTTAATTGGATTATGAATATCTGTTCGTAGTTATGCCAAATTGACTTTGAATTCCGAATCAGCGACCTTGAAAACCCTATGCAGAAACGCTGCCGTCCATATGCGTGCGATCCGCGAATGAAGATACTGTTTTTTTTTTTTCAATTTTATTTTATAGATTGTAAACATACAGGGCTTTTAAATGTTTCCTATAGATGTCTGCGCAACCGAACGAATTGCGGAAATCCGTGACGCGGGGGCGCGAAGCGGGATGAGCATTCCCCATCGTGTCGCGTCGCGCGCGCGGTCAACGAATCCTCGAAAAGCCGCGCTCGCGCGCGGATCCTCGCGACGCGAATGCGAATCGTGAAACGCACGTTCGAGGAACAGTGCGTTGATGCGAGGGAAAAAAAAAAAGAAAAAATACAAGGAAGAAAGGTGCGGCGGTGCGCGCAGAGGAGGAATTAATGAGGAAACGCCGTGGTCGCCTGAGACTCTACGCGCGGTATTTCCTCTTATTTTTTCTTTTCCTCGTGTCCCTCAATCACACGAAGCACACTCTGACAGAGAGAGAAAATTCCGCACGCCACTTTTCTCTCCGTCTGTTTCTCGGGAAAATTGCTTATAAATTTTGTGAATTCATCGCGGCCAGAGGGAGACGCCCCCCCCCGCCGTGTGACGAGCAGGCGGCCGAGGGAACACGAACGTTGACGCGCACGCGCGAGAGCCCCGATACGAGCAATAAGAGAGGGAACGACCGGTGCACGCAGAAACGCGGCTATGGGAAGTCGTACCATTAATTATTGTTATTTTCTCGAGATAACGGTTTAACTCCCATGTGGTAGAGATAAGTATATACGAAGCTGTGGCTCAGCGTGTGTGTATCGCGTGCGCGGATCTTATGGTGAGAAGAATCGTCGTCGTTGCCTCGTATCCGCAAAACTGCCATTTAACGCAGAATATATATATATATATATATATATATATATATATTAGATGAAGTAAAAAGTTCTGAGCGTTTTTTCGCTTTATTTCGACGATGAAATTAACATAGGATTATCCGATTTAGATCAAATATGCGCCGTTTTGTTCGATAACTTTTGTCCACTTTCAAGGCAATTTCATAATTCCGCGATTGAAGAAGTCCTCGTCCCTATTGGCAAAAAGACTTGACCAGCTCATTTTCACAAGCCTCTCTTGAGGCCAGTTTTGTACCATCAAGAAAATTTTGCAAATCCTTGAAAAGGTGATAATCGCTTGGTGCCAGGTCTGGACTGTACGGCGTGGTTCACCCTGTATATATATATATATATATATATATATATATATATATATAATCCGCTAATGGGAATATAATTTTTATTATAATACCACAATTAATAGAATAATGATCACGCCAGCAAACAATCATCGTATGAAAAATTCGGCACTAAATAATAACTTCTTCAAAATGTTGTTACTAAATTTTGAAAAGTTCTTTAGCTCTCGTTATATGTTTATATAAAGACAACTAGAGCACTTAAAAAAAATTATTTCGTAATAATATTTTGAAGAACTTATTATTTTGTGATAAATAATTATGTTTTCCATACGTACCTCCATGATCGTTGACTGGCATACCTATACTCTATACCTATATAATTAAGTACCTCTTTTGACCTCTCGAAATAGACCTCTCGACATACTTAAAGACGGATTTTTCGCATATTTCGCAATTATGTGCTTCGCGGGCTACTTCCATTATTATTCCATTTTCGAATTTGAATTGAATTTTAATAGCTCTAACCTACCTCAACCCATCTTCGTAATCCTACAGATATTTCAAAGTGGGTCGACAGTAACCTGTATCATACAGCGCGTCTCCATTGGCATGACATCGGGAAACTTGTCAGACCACTTTTCGCAAAAAATTCGCGATCCTGCTGGTTCGCCGATTGATTTATCGCAAAAACATTTAATTGCGTGAAAAAAATAAACAGAATAAATATACATATATACACACACACATATATATATCTTTTTTTTCCGCGCGATTAAATGTTTTTGCGAAAATAGTAAAAAATAAATCTCAAAGGTAAATTCTGAAAAAATTCCAGGCGATCCAGTATAAGCTTACGCAAATTTTTACATCTTTGATATTTCCTCTTAAGCCCTATAGTTCTTGAGTTACGTTGTATTTTCCAAAATTTGTCTTTTTTGGCCAAAACTTAAAAAAAAACGAAAATAGAGCTTCTGCTATCCGTTTCAAGTTTATAATGGATAAAAATGACGAAAAAAATTAGAAATTATTTTGAATAAATTAATACAAAAATCGGCCATGTCTGGACTGTACGGCGAGTGCGATAGAACCTCCCATCCAAGCTCTCGAAGCTTCTGGCGCGTCGTTAACCCTTAGTGTGCATCCGGGGTCAGCCTGACCCCAACATTTTTTTTCTTACCTGAATAGCGTTTACAGGTAAGCGTCCCCTTAAAATAATTGTTGCAATCTCTCATTTTCCCTCTTTCACGAAACCTGAAAAACGGCCAACTTCATACTCGAAAATAAATATACTTTTTGGAACGGCTGCAAAGCGGACTATTTTTTCCTTAAAACATGGACCCTTGTCGGTAAAAGCCTAAAAGGTTTTCTTTCAAAACTCAAAATTGAAGTTTTTACGAAAATTTTTACCGAAACAGTGCTTTTTTTTGCGTACCATCAACTTTAAGCACGTTTTTGAACAATTATAAAAGGTTTTTTTTTTTGGAAATCTAACTTCGCGGCCTTAAAGTTTGATCGATTCACTGCAAAAAGTGACTCAACCTTTTTTTTCCCCGAAAAGCGCATAGTTACCGAGATATTCGAGGTAAAAAATGGCCTGGGGTCAAATTGACCCCATGTGCACGAAATGATTCGCTGCGAAGGTGTGCACACTAAGGGTTAAAGATGTGTGCGGCCTGGCGTTGTCTTGATGGAACACAACACTCTTCCAATTTCCATGTAAGTTTCTATATCAAACGATTTCAATGCCCTACAAAACGACCACCAAACGTTTGATAAAAAAAAAGTTCGAATAGTTGAAGTGGGGGAGGGGTAATTTCAGCGAAATGCAGGTAAGCGACAACCTGACACTACGCGACTACTGTGCTCCTCGCGACGAAAGCTCGAAGCTCCAAAGCGAAGTCCCCGCCTCGGTTTTCAGACCCATACGAAAGATCTTAGCGTCGCGGCTATATTTTCGTACAAACGCTCGCCGCAAGGAGCGCTCCCGCGCCAAGCGACTATATTTTTTTCACTCTCTTGCCGTGCGGATTTCGATATAAATAATGCCCCCGTAGTTGCGCACGGAGTCGGTCGGTTAAAAACCGGTCGTCGAAATGAAATTCGGATGGAGTGCGTCTCGTATGGTGCAAAGACCCCTGGCGATACACGAGCCAAGCCAAAGTTGCCTTTTTTTTTTCTTCCTCCTTGTATACATACGCGCTTGGATCATGTGAGCCGCGAACGACGACAGCGCTCGCGCTGCGCGCGCGGTCACGTTTTTTTATTTTCTTCCCTTTTATCTTATCTCAGACACGTCCCTCTGGGTCTCGAGATGTTTTTTTTTCTCCCTCACGTTACTTCCTCTCTTCTTCCCGTGCCAAAAGTGCAACGCTTCTTCGCCATTCGTTTCTCGTACCTCAATTCATCCGCGCCACAAAATCTTTTAGCCTCTGAAAAATTCTTCTCGCGGGACGTACTCCGCTGCGCGTGGGGAGCGGCGACGGGCAGCGGGGAAGGGAGATAAAGAAACCAGGCATTGCTGACGAGGGAGAAAGAGCCTTACGAGTCGAGGGAGCATGATACTTATTGTAACCATCCAAAAATGAATTATGGGCCCGTCGCGAGGTTGCGTGTCTCTCGCGCCTGCTCGGGTCGACAGCACAGCACGAGTCGCTATAGCTAGCCTCTTCTCGGCCTCAATGGCGAACACCCTCGCGCCCACACTTGTACACTCGACAAAGCTGCTTCTACACGGCGGGTACACGTGTAAGAAAAAAGAGAAGAAAGAAAAATACAGAATGGCGAGAAAACGTTCGAGGGAATTTCTTCGATACACGGTTACGCGAAATTACGAGAAGACTCAACGGAGCATTTTTTAAAAGGAAGAAAATAATACGGAGAATTACACGAGGCAATAATGTGAGGAAAGTGCGAATGAGGCTCTACGACAAGTTTTGAAAATTATTCTTCAGGCACACGCGAGAATTCGGAAAATTTGCCCCTCGCATTTACAATTGTGTACTTTTTTGCATGTCCCCTCCGAGCTGAATGTTATATCTCACTGGTAATATTTCTTATGGGCCACCGACGGGAAGTCTGGGAAGGGGGCTGGGGCTATTACGATTCTGGGTTGGATGTAAATGACAAAAGTGAGCAGCTCGACCTATTAGGATTCTATTCATCCAGTGAAAATACGAGATTGTTCGTTTGCGAAGAATCTTTGAGTTTGCTGGCATGATTCTCCAGAGCTGTATTCCATACTTTCAAATTGGTCTCAAGACTGTTTTCTACACCATGAATATGGGGGGAAGACCATTCAGAAGGTAAACAATAAGGGGTTTTTATGCACGGAGAGAATTAAATGTTAAAAATTACCGTGCAGTAACGGTAACCAGATGACAAACCTGAAACTTCGCTTATTATTACTGAGTAAAACACCGATTTTCACGAAAATAAAATAAAATTTCTTCTTCAGATAGAAAATTTTACCAGATTTTCTAGTAAATTTTCATGTGTAACAAAATACGAAAAACTTAAATTTAAAAAATATATAATATCAGCGAAATTTTACTGTGCATTTTATTATTTTATGCCTTTCAAAAATGTCTATAAAAAAGTATCGTCTTTATAACAGTTATTTTAAGATTTATTATAAAATTTAATGAGTGTTATAGGAAAATGTATTGTGCTCTCGGTAAAAATTATCGTGCGCGCTACCCTTCTTGTATAGTAAAATTTTAGCTACGTATTTGAAATTTTCTGTAACGTGAGTTAAAAAAAGCTTGTCGCATACGAATTATTATGCTTTCCTCACTTGTCATCACATTGAAATATATCACGGTAATTTTTACCGTGAAATTCACGACAAAAATTACATTTTAATTCTCTCCGTGTACACACGCGAGTATTATAATTGCAGTTCAACTCACTTTACACCTCTTTCCCTCTGAAAACTTTAAGTAAGCAATTTTTCGATAATAACCGACGATTGAGTGCCGAGCGAGAGATCGTTTGGAAGCTTTCCGTTAACGTGCGCCGTAATTTAAATACCGGTCGATCCGGCCTCGTCGTACCGTCACTCGTTTTTCTCCCTTTATTGCACAACAATTTCTCGTTTGCCTCGTAAGGAAACGAAAAACATGCGTCATATACACACGCACGCACGCACACACACACACACACACACACACACACACACACACACACAAGTACACACATATGTATATGTCTTTCCTAATCGAGAATAATGTGACTGGTTTTCAGGATGACAAGTGGCCGTAGTGGGAGAGTCGTTCCTGTCGCATGTGATCTCAGGAGAAAAGTTACGCCGCTATGGAATATTAGTCTTAAGCATGGAACGTTTGAGCGAGCACGACAGGGCTATACTCGAGGTGATTTTCGATCCCCTCAAGTTAATGGGATCGAACGTTGTTTCTTCGCATCGACGGAGGGACAATAGAGCAGAGAAGGCCGCGGACGACGACGAAAGCGAAGATTCTTCGCGCACCGATGAAGATATCGAATTACCGGAGGATGTCTTGAAGATCGTTAGGAGAGCGATCGAGGCCTCGATGAACGAGAGATACGACGAGTCAGTACGCTTCTTCGACGAAGCAATCGTGAAATTTCCAAAATCGGCGGCTTTGCTCAACGACAGAGCTCAGGCTCTTCGTCTCGATGGCCGTGACTACGGTGAGACGTGCAAAAAAAAAAAAAACGTTTTTAACGAGAAGAAAGGAGGTCAAATATTAGGGTCTAGTTGAGAACTGGCGGATGAAAAATAATCGTTTTTTTTTAATCATGATACGTGATGTCAAAATTTCGAAAGAACAATTACGTCAATATTATATATACGAAAAAGAAAAAAGTGGCTAATACAAAAATGTTTTGGGCAGAATGGTAACGATTTTTTCACGTGGAATAAGATTGCCGCTGTGAAAAATATAGATTTTTGGTACAAAAAAAAATCGAAAAACATAGATTATCGTTACAAAAAAAAGTTTGCCTTTAAATCGTCACCAATTTTTGTTTGTGGTTGTAATAGCACGAAATAACTTTTGTTGCGTGCATACGGAGTAACGGAGGGCAATTCGAGCAAAATTTATAAGTCCAGTTTAATTTAAAAAAAACATCGGAGAAATAAAAAAAAAATTCTTAAGGAGTTTCGGGACATTTAACGAAATGGTACCATTTGATTCCACTTTATACAGTATATTCTCTGTCATATACTGAACGTACCCTCCAAATTTTAAATCGATTGTCTATTGTCATAATGTACTGAGTGATTTTTCAGTTTTTCAAAACATTTTAAAAAAATGTTCACACTATTCCCTGCGTAAAACTGCCATTCAGCGATGAGCGTAGGCAGTTAAAATAATTCTCCTTAGGTTTTTTTTAAATTGTAAATTTTATAGGGACGATGTAGACGATCGATTTAAAATTTGGAAGGTGCATTCAGTATATGAGAAAGAATTTACTGTATAAATTTTAATCGAATGGTAACACTTCACCAATTGTCCCGAAACTCCCTAAGGAATTTTGGGACACTTAACGAAATGTTACCATTTGATTCAAATTTATACAGTAAATTCTTAGTCATATACTGAATGTACCCTTCAAATTTTAAATCGATCATCTACACCGTTTCTATAAAATTGACAATGGAAGAAACACTTTTTAACTATTTCTATTTCATATTACTATTTCATACTATTTCGTGCGTAAAACTGCCATTCAGCCATGAGCGTAGGCAGTTTAAATATCTCCTTATGTTAAAAAGGGTTTTGCTTTATTGTATATTTTATAAGAACGGTGTAGACGACCGATTTAAGATTTGGAAGGTGCGTTCAGTTTATGAGAAAGAATTTACTGTATAAATTTCAATCAAACGGTAACACTTCACCACTTGTCCCGAAACTCTTTAACCCTGACCCTGGCAAACTAGTATCTCTTATTTTGACCACATAATGAATGATCTCTATGACATGTAGCATACCGTTGGAAAAGATATAAACCAGAGAACTTTTTAAAACAAAGCTAAGTTCAAAATAGCTTTTAGTTTTTTTATAATGAATTTAGAAGTTGATATTGTTCATACATTGACACATCTTTAAGACTTTGGAAGCTCATGAGTCATTTTCTTGGAACCAATTGTATCGAATAATGATTTATTTATAATAAACATACATTGAATACAACAAAAATTATTCCGTGCTATTACAGCCACAAATAAAAAAGTTATGACGATTTAAAGGCGAAATTTCGGGTAATTAAAAAAACAACGATACCTCAATTACGGCGATACGTAGGACATAGGGTCTAAGGATGAAAAAGTTAGCAAATGACCCCCCCCCCCCCCCCCCCCCCAATCTATAGTATATTCACACATACTAGCTGTCCGCCGACTTGAAATCCTACCGATGTCAAAATCACCCTCGCAATTCTATATTATTGTTCAATTTTGAACATCTCATATGTTTCTTGGAGTATCTTACAGGACACTGAGAAGGTTCACTCCACCTCACTCTCCCCACTTCCAATTTATTTAATTTATATAAACGAACTGTAACGAGATTCCCTAAAAACTCAAAAATTACAAACTAAGCACCTCTTAAAGTTGTATTATACGTAGAGTTATAGATTTACAGTTTTACAAACAAAGCATTCCTCGTTATTTGTACATTTTTGTCAATTACTCAATTTAGTCTTTTGGTTGAAGGTTTTTTTCCCCCATTTTTCATTGCCTATTGAAAGTAATAACGAACTGCAAAGGCCATTTATTAAAATAAAAGAATTACACGGAACTCATGATTATTCAATTTTTTTTTCTTCGTTCGTTTGTGCTCTCGTTTGTTGGTGATCTGTGTTACGCCTGTTTATTGTAATTGTAATTAACCACAATAGCGTGATGCCCATTCGCCCTGAATCCCATTCCAGACTTCAAGCTAAGTTTCCGTAAAAGATCCATCGAAATCGAATCAGTAGTTCTCGAGTTATAAACGTACATACGGATCCTAGAATTTCAGTATATATAGAGATATGTAAGGATACGTAAAAAAAAAAAATTTTATGAATTTTCCCCTTTTGTCTGTAATTGCAATAAAAAAAAACAGAAGACCCAAAGCTGCAGACACTTTTTTGGCACACCCACATATAATTTTTTTTTCTTCCTTTCGAATGCACCAACAGACGCCCTCACGGATCTCAACGCGTCGTTAGAATTGAGCAAAGGTCGGGGCAAGTCGGGTATTCAGGCTCTCTGTCAGCGTGGAATTCTTCACCGATGCGCGGGTCGCTTGGACGAGGCGAGAGACGATTTCGAGGCCGCGGCCTATTGTGGCTCGAAATTCGCTCGTAGTCAGCTCGTCAATCTCAATCCTTACGCGGCGATGTGCAACGCGATGCTACGCGACATAAACGCCCACGCTACTCATCGAGCCGCGTAAAATAAAATTTCCAAATTGTTCTCCCAAACACCTTCGAATTTTCTCGTCAAGTTGTTATCTTCGTTTTTTTTTTCTCGTTGTTTAATAAAAGCACAATTTGTTACAAAACGTAACTCGTCACTGTTCCAATTCCGATGTGCAAACATTTTTATTTTTTTAATATCCGTTTATTATTTCGTTTCGTCGATACGATCGCCACGCCACCTACCATAACTCTCGCTCATTCGCTATTTTTTATTTATATATATATATCTGTATATATAATAATTATTATTGGAGTAGGAGTCACATAAAAATATAAATTATATTCTGTAAGAGCCGCACAGACAAAGAGCGTGCGGAGCGGATAATTTTGTCCCCGAATTTGCCACTCCGCTACCCCCCGCAGAACAATTGCACACGATATTCACCCTCCCTCTCTATCTCTTATGCTCCGACATTGAAAAAATTTCGCTACCAACGAATATCAATCGCGCCGTTCGCAGCAACGTAAACAACACGCGGGAACAACGACGAACGTTTTTTATTTCTTCCTTTTTTTTACCACTAAATTGTCAATTCGCTAACGAGGAAGTTAAGAAATCACGATCGCAAATCGTCCCCCGATCACGTGCCCTAAATGCAAAAAAACGCGGAAAATAACCCCCCCCCCCTCCCGCCCCTCCCATCGACGTCCCTCCGAAAGAAGTACACGCCGAAAAAACTTCCACTATCGTTGAATCCACCTCGTTAAAATTCACGAACGAGCTTTGTGCGAACCTCGTGAAAAATTATCGCTCTTCGGGGCGATGTTTCTTCGGATTTTGAAGTTTTGCGTCGTTGGAATGCAGTTGAAAAAAAAAACGCTTTTATTTCTCATCGCCCGAGTTGGTTTTTCTTTTTTTGGCAGATTGGGCTACGAAAAATTCGCTTGAACGTTTTGTTTGTTTGGCATTAGAACATCGACGGCTTGAATTTACTAATTTCAAGTGATTTTGAATAATAATAAACTGAGACGGGAAATAAATATGCGCTGCATTTCAACGATGAAAACTTCAACAGTGTCGTTTTTTTTTTTAATTACAATAGAAATTTATTGTTTTATCGCGTGTATATATATATATATATATGAAATTTTCGCGTTAATTCATTGTTCGTCAATAATTCTGTGATGTAAGATCGGTAATTGGCTAAAATCTCGCTAAGGAATAAAACAAAACGAACGCAAATTTCGTGAATTAAAAAAAAAATGATTCAAGGACACTCGTACTCTTGACAATTTCAACAGACTTTGCACAGAGCCCGATTCGCTTGAAATTTCAAATCGCTCGTAATCTCACGAACGTAAAGAACGATTGTTATTGTTTTTTTTGTTGTTGTTGTATTATATACTGTTTTGTAACTTTTTTTTTCTCCTTCCCGATACTCGTCGCAATTTCAATGTCTCAACTCGTCGAGACGCACGAGCGAGAGAGAAAAAAATACGAAAAGTAATGGAAATTTTTTTAAGTACGAGCGGTGAGATCGGAGAAAGAAAATAAAAAGCTTTCGGGAGATTGGTGAATGTTTTTTTGTTGTTTCGCGTCCTATTTGTCGTCGAGCTCGTTATGTTGAACCATCTCGAAATCCTTGCCGGTGTTGGACTTTTCACTCTCGGAGCCCTCCTCGCTGCCCTCCTCGCACGTCGACTCGGCAGCGTCGCTCCTCGGCGATTCTTCCGTCTTTGCCGTATCCTCGGCGCTTGGTCTCACGTCCGTTTCCACTTTGTTGTCCTCGCTCCCGGCGTTCCTTTGGTTTTGATAAATTGCACAATTTTTTTTATCTATCGTATGATTCTTCGTGGAAATTCGCGATTGGTCTTTTTCTCGCTTCCTCATGGAGGAATCTTCGTGAAAACATTTTTTTTTTTTTTCGAATCTTGAATATAAATGGGTTAGGAATGTTTCGAAACGTCGAAAAATGCGGATTTTTAGGTAGACGCGAAAAGTTTTGGAATTCTTGAGATATTTGAACTTTTAAGATATTCACGTCAATTCAATATTATAAAAGAACGGACAGATTTGAACTTGAAGTAAAATGGAATTTTTCGTTAATTTCAAATTGAAAAGGAAGAATAGTGAAATAATTGCATATAAAAAAAAATATTAAACTTGATTATAAAAAAATGAAATGGTACGATTTAGAAGCTTGCAGATTCCGTTTTTTTTTACTCGAAGCTTCCTCTGCTACGAAGCCAAAAGAAAAAGACGTACTGACTACTAAAATGTCTCATCGTAATAGCTGGATAGCTTTGTGAAAAAAAATCGACTGTGCTCGCATGATCAGCTTTGGAAGCGAAATGATTGAGCAAGCAATCTGCAAGTTTTTCACTCACAGAACTTTGAGTTTATTAAATAGTTATTGGTGCGTGCAAAATCGAGGACTCACGATTGTTGAGACGGTCCATCCTCGCTGTCGGAATCCTTGTCCTTCTTATGCCTCTTCTTTTTACTCGACTTTTTGTCGCCGCTGCTGCATGGACCGCAGTACTCGTACTGCAAAAAAAAACATATTTGTAAATCGTCGATCGTGGAGCGAAAGGAGGAGAGGCACATTGGCGCTGTCAGAGGGAGGGAACTGGAGCGGACACGGCCCTCCCCTGAAAGACGATTGTCGATTTTACTCGCCTGGTAGAGCGGCCAGAACGAGCCGAAGATGCCAACGTCCTCGGAGAGATTGGGCAGCAACCAGAAATGATGTCTACCAAACGTCAGTAGCCAGAGAAGACAGAACACTATGACTCTTATCACCGCGAGCGTAATTACAAAGCCGAAAAATCCAGCACCGGCAACGCTCAAGTAATAAACACCCTGGCGAATCGTCGACGGCCAAAGGGGGAAGAGACACACACCGATCGCTCCCAGCACCACTAGCGTACCGAAGAACCAATAGTAGATCGGTATTGGCTCGTAAATCCATATGTACGCGTCGTTGCAATCCGCAAAATATTGGTCTATGTGCATCTCCAGACGTACCTGTGAAAATGACAATGAGAAGAAAAAAAAAAGTAAAACGATCATTTGACAATTTTGTAGAGTGTTGTTGAGGTTCGAGTAGAAGTTTTTTCATTAACGCTGGAATGGTACACATGGGTCGTACGCGTACTCAGCATTTAAAAACTACGGTATTCGAGGACGCCAACGACCCATGTGTACTGGAAACGTATGTAAAATACGACTTTAGGAAAATCTTTTTATTTTCGCTATAATTCTGTTTGTTTGACTCGAAATACGAATTTTTATGAAGGTCTTGAGTACATAAACGCGAAAATGGATATAGAATGGCTACAGCATAGAACATTATGCTGCCGTGATTGCGCTTAGTTTTTTTTTACTACATTGTATTTAAGATAAATAATTTTGAAGATTTTTTTACTTCAACATAGAGTTTTTCAATGTATCTGATTGAATTGAATTTATCTGATTGATTTATATATTTCAATATATTTATTTTATATTTATTATCAATTTTATATTCTATAAATGTCCATACATAAATAGCGATATTCAATCGTTAAAATGAATATCCTTTTTTAATTTCCGAAGCCGCCCATATTGTTCGTCCGAAAGTACGTAATCTCAAGTCAAAATACGTAAAAGGATTTTTAAAAATAAGTTACTTTACAAAAATTATCAATTTTTCAACATTATGATGCGCATTTTCTACATCTTTTTTTTCCAGGGATTCCAAACAAACAATTCTAAAATTAATATTATAATATTATTATCGATTAAACTTATAGTTGAAACCTCAAAAAACACGTATTATTTTTTTTTTTAGAATTTTTTGTAACATTTGAGGTTGCTAAATATGTCGTGAACGCCCATGTATACCATTAAGGCCTTATATACTTTTGAAAAGAAATTGACCTTCCTTTTAAATTGGTTTGAAGGATGGACAAACATCCCAAGAATGATATGCAAAAGTTATTTGGGGTGCAAAAAAATGTTCAGAAATATTCCGCCGATGATTTTTTCAACTTTAAACGCGTTTTTCTTGAATCCTTGTTTTCAAAATCGGGCCGACTCGTGTACGTCTTACAATTTTACGATTGACTTCAATATTCAACTGTAGCTTCTCAGATGGATTTTCTAGCGAAGTACACACGATTTTCACGATCGATTAACAATTATTATGAACAACGGTTTTTATAAACCAATTGAGGGGTTACGAGGGTTTGAAAATTTCAAAAAATCCATTTTTTAATTTTATTATCTAATAGTACAATATGTCTAGAATATTCTCCCAAAGTTTTAAGTCAATCGGAGTAAAAGTCTAGGAGAGAGGGCCTTTGGGAATTCCCACCGTTGGGAAAGACTGGCCAGGAGCGACGCAGGTATACGCATTTTTCTCAAAACACTATTTTTGAAGTCGGTGGACACGATGTCTCAAAAACGAATGCACCAATCTTATTGAAATTTTGCACACAAAATAGCATTGACTAGTGATTGAACGAAGGTTGTTTTTTTTCGATTACAACTAATTTTACAAGGCTATACGTAGTGTAAATTGTACCAAAAATTGAACTATTTTGCATACAACTCTGCTAAAAATTCAAATTTCAATTTTTTTAAATCCTTTTTAAAATCGTTCAATCACGAGCTATACTTATCTACTAACAGAAAAAATTTGGTTTTTGAATTTCAGATAAAGCTATCATGAGTTATCCTGACCACCACGAGGACACTTTTTTTTTAGGGGTCTCCAGAAACCAGATCCCACCGGCTGAATTTCCCAAATTCATGGATGAAATTTTTTTTAAATATTGTTGAAAAATTGCTCTTTTATGTGCTTAACATTTTGAATAAAATAATTTATATATTAGATTTAAAAAAATAGAGAAAATATGCTGTTTTTGGCTTTGAAACTCACGTAACTCCTTAAGGCCGTTTTTTTGAGTAAAATATGCCACTGTTTTTTTTCAGAATTGTACTAAATTTGCAAAAAAAAATATTTTGTAATAATCATTTGTACTTTGCTAGGAAAACTCATGTAGATTGTGGAAATGGCTTTGTATGTGTGTATGAACGTAAAATATTGTTTTACTTTTGGTTTTTTCTTCGGCTCCTTGCGCTCCTCCTCGTCTTTCTTCTCTTTGCCGTCCTTAGCTTCGCTAGCAGTCTCTTTCGCGGAATCCTTAGCCGCCTCGTCCTTGTCCTTCTCCTGAGATTTCTTTTCCTCCTTGTTGGTATCCTTGCTGGCCCTGTTCTTCTTGGAGCTACGAATTTTGTTCAATTCCTCTTCTGTAACGACAATCTTCTTTGCTCTGTGGAAGAATTTGTGCCTGAGCATGGTATCGAGAAAGTCGGTGACTCGTTCGCGACTCTCGAACAGGCTCTTGTTCCACGGCGAATTGTCGAGGAGGGCACCGACGGCGCGCGAACCCGTGAAATACTCGACGTTGTGCCCGAGGAATTTCGTCTTTTTGGAAGGTACGTTGTCGCGTATCCATTTAGCCACCGCGTACTCCTCTTTGCTAGGCTTATCGGCAGACGGCGCAGCCGAGTCGCCCGAACTTGCCGCATCCTGGAATCGTAGATATTTCAACCGCGCTATGAGCTTTTTTTTCGTGCGCGGTCATCAAAGAGTATGGGAAGAGATTATTCGAATATCCCCGACAAAGTTTTCGTTTGATTTACGTCGAGTTCCTGGTCGATTACTATAGATGGTGCACAACGTTGCCAAACATATGTCGTTTGACAAACGTCACCGACAAACCGACGAAAACGCTCTCGTGATCGACAACAAGAAGAAATAAAGATAATATGACAGAAAGAATAAGCGACAGGAGTGAAATTACGAAATTTCGTACTACGTCATCCGTCAAAGATACGCTTATGCGAGGGCACAATTTCTAACCGCGCCGCACGTGTGTTAAACGAGTTTACAGTTAGTTGACCGAGCGGAGAAAATTCGTGGATATTCCTCGAGACAATGATAGCGTGGGATGCGAGATTTCCTTGGGAATGTCTCCCCGTACGAGACGAGGAGCGATGACAAATCGGCCGAAAAAAAAACAATGCAATATACGTTAAATACTTACGTCTTTGCGCTTCCTGTTTTTCCTGCGCTCAGCCATGTTGTAAATCGTATGTTTGCTCGCACTTGCGTGCGTGTATCACACTGTCTCGTCTGATGACGGATACGTATAGTCCAAGTGGTATAGTCTCACAAATCGTCGCTTACGGTGTACGCATGTGTGAAATATATGTCGCGAGTCGCTTGCAGCGCCTGTGAAGAACACGGTAAGTTCCGTTTCGAGCCGCGAGATGACGGATTACGAATTACCGACCGTCGGTAACTTACCTAATGTCGATAACTTACCAACACGCGTTTTATGTTGTTTACTGTTTCTTAGTCTTTTTCTGTTTTCAATGAAGTCGAGTCTTACAGTATTTTTCCACTTTTTTTATCTTAGATTCATCGTCTTTTTTTTTGTTCAGCGGAATTACTGAACGGGTAATCCCACCGAAACTGGACTCTAGACGGTCAAAATTCATTATTTTTTTTACCCTCTTCGTCATACGTCATAATTGAGTTTTTTTTAAATCTGTATAAAAGTTTCGAAGTTATTGCGTGAAATGTGAAATTTTACACTGCTCCCCATAAGAACACGTGTAAAACCGTAGAATCTTTGATTGCCAATACGTACGTACACGTATGAGGTAAGAGTTTCGACCGCAGCGTATAGTAAAATCCAATACCTATATGATACTGTTGGTTGTAAATTTTTGATAGAGCTTGTACACTCTGTAGTTCCTACAGAGCGGCGCTGCAATCGTGCGTGATAAAAGACTTCAAGTTCTCAGCCCTGCGCCAATCAATTTTAGTAGTACTCAGCTACACGCCAATCAGCTCGTCGCAGCTTGTTGTGCCAGAGTTCCGTGTGGAATAAAATTAATACTTTTTAAAGGTCGATATCTCCGAAACTAAACGGTTAAAAATTGCCATTTTTTTAATAAATTGATCCCACAATAGTACTGCATACACGAGTGGTTTTATTTGAAAACCCTGAGATCCGTTTCGAACCCATAATGAAAAATATGAGCAGTCTTGTCCGTTTGTGTTAGGTATAGGGATCGCGTACAAAAAGACCCATATTCAATTGCAATTATCTCATAAACTAAACGATGAATCGAATTGAAAATTTGAGCATCAGTGAATGAAGGTCATGTCTACACCATATTTAATTTCAAGCAATTCCTAAGATTTGACCAAAAGTATCGAACTACCTTAATGCACAGGAGAAAGACGAAGCATCAGACTCTGTAAAATTTATTGACGCGGAACTTGACGATTTTCTTTGGCCCTAAATATAATGCACCTCTCAGAAATCTCTGTTCGAAAATTTTATGTATCTCTCACGCGCGTCACGTGGTACAACTACTGCTTCGCCAAAGGGCATGTACAAGGTCGACATAACCTCACATATTTTCGAACAGCGTTCTCACACATGGTCAAGATTTTTAGCAAAAAAGAAGCACCAGGCTCTGTAGAATTCAATGACGCAGAGCTTGACGATTTTCTCGCTTCTCCTTCACCTCATGGGGCATCGCTTCTCTTTCACCTCAAGAATCGCAGCAAAATTCCTGTAGTGTCTTTATTAAGCATCAATACAGAACGTTTTTTTTTTTTTTGTACAGATGGAGGCAGTACAGTAGAGTGTTTATATGATACCAATCTTGTTGGCGACGTCGAGGGCGTCATAATCACGAGCGAGACGTACGTACGCCTTCTTCTTGCCGTCCGGCCTTATGAGAGTGTTAACCTTGGCCACGTCGATGTCGTACAACTTCTTCACGGACGCTTTGATGTGATACTTGTTCGCTCTCGTGTGAACGATGAACACAAGCGTGTTGTTGTCCTCGATCTTCTTCATGGCCGCTTCCGTCGTCAGTGGGAATTTGATGATATTGACCGCGTCCATTCTGACGAAAAACGAATATTTTTCATCGTCACTGTCGCTCGAGCATACCCGCAATATTTTCACGATTCAAACTTTTCATTCAGAATTGTGTACAAGTTTTTTCTCACGTGTAAGGTCAACGAGATTCCCACGTTAGGATCATCACGATACGTTTTTCGGCAATTCAATAATTTTTCGGGATAAAAAGCTCATCTTTCGAAATGTTTGTTTTTTTTTTGCCGCTCGTACTTACCGATTTCTGTTGGGTACCGATTTCCTCGGGTACTTCGGATTCCTGGGTGGTCTGAAGGTCTTCGGACGATGGAAGTGAACCGAAGTGCGGATTTTCCTCACGCGGGATCCGTGCACTCCCTTCAGGATCTTAATGGCAAAAAAAAAGAAAAAAAATGTATTGTCTTGTGTCACGATTGGGCGCAATGATGGTCGCGACATTTGGTAAATTCAGTTTTGTGTTATAGTTTGTTTTCACAAATTATTCAAAGAGATTCCCACATGAATCATCATATTGTATTATTGTCCATTGCACTTGGAACTTAAATAACTCTGTGAACGAGTTTATCTATTCATAAATATTCAAGGTAGTAAGAGCCGAAAACTGATCAGAATAGACTTTCATCGTGAAAACAATCACGAGCTTGGCGTTCTGTAAAATATTTTCATATGAACAATTTCAACGCGCATTATGTTCAAGGAGTATGCTAGTCTAAAAATTTGAAAAAATCGATTTTTTGGCACTTTCTCAAAGTATAGACCCATAAGAATATGTCCTCAAAAAGAAATTTCGAAATTCCCAATATTTACAAAGTTATAGCGATTTAAATACGGCCGGATTGACAGGCCGTACCGGCGCGAATCGGACGATCAGAAGATTCTAAGCTAGAACAGGTCGCAGTGAAGAACGAGCTTTAGAAAATGATCATTTCGAAGTGGAGGATGGCACGCTTTATGAGGAAGAAATGGTCGATTAATATAACGAAAGTATAACGTGCCATTATAATGATCTTAAAGTTTGCATCGTTGGAGTGCAACGAAATATTTTTCTTCTCTAAAGTTTCCAAATTTCCTTTGACAGATTTAAGCCATAAAAATCATGAGATCATTTTTTAGGCTCCTTATTTAGCTATCCACAAGCCAAGTCTACAAAATAGGACTTTCAATAACAACAAAAATAAGGAGTTAAAAAGAAAATCGTTGCATTCGAACGATGCAAACTTCAAGCCCATCCATTATACCACTTAGTTGCGGTTGTTTGAAATTCTACTCAAAACTTTAAACGCGTTTTTCTCAAAACTACTTTTTTTTTCAACCTGGTTAACATGAAATCTCGAATTCGATTTAACCGATTGACTTCAAATTTGATATGGACCATTAAGTGTATATCCCTCTATCGGCCCTGCCTCGGATATTGCGAAATTATTATTACTGTTTAATAAATAAATTTGACTTTGAACAAAATAGAGCAAAAAATAACTTTTTTCAGATAATCATCATTAAAAAAAATTCTCTTTGGTACCATGACATTCTTATTGATCAAGAAAATTGCTTTCATTTTTGTTTCAGATGTAGGGGAGGCTTTGGAATCATGTCAATCGCCTCAACGCATTTTTTCACAGCCGCATTAAGGAGTTTCGGGACAAGTGACGAAATGTTATCATTTCATTCAAATTTATACAGTAGATTCTTTGTCATAAACTGAATGCAACTCCCAATTTTTCAATCGATCGTCTACACCGTTCCTGTAAAATTTACAATTGAAAAAATACTTTTTAACTAAGGGAGATGCCTACAGTTATCGCTGATCGGCAGTTTCACACACGAAATAGTGTGAAGAAATGTTAAGAATGTCAAACGTCCCAGTACATTATGACAATCATGTCACCCAAAAACTAAATGACCCGTGTACACCGTTTATTAATTATTGACATTTTCGTAAATGAAAACGATCAGTTTTTCCCCCACCGACGAAACATAGAGGCGAACTTTGGCAACGCCGTACGGATGCTAAATGACGCATCTGTTTCAATACCAATAATCGCCGTGGCGTGGCTATACGTTCAATAAAATGCATTTTCAAAGAAAAGCGATAAATTTTATTTTTGTCACTTGACATTTATCGTTGAGAATCGATTCGGTTTAATAAAGAAATGTAAATGTTTTTTTTTTTTTCAACAGACTAAAGTTGAGTTGCTGCGCTCGCTGATGCTCACAGTAACAAAATAAATGTCGCCAACCGTGAAAAGACAAAATGGTAATACAATCAGTGTGCTGCTGTCAGATTCAGTTTTTTTTTCAATTGTAAAATAATCGAAAAATACGCTTTGATGTAACATTTAGAACATGTTATTAATACGCCCGTGTAAAAATAATAATCTTAAATGCAGGACTCGAAATTTATATCGGTGATAGTGTCGTTTTCGAACGAAATATTGGTGTGTAGAAGTTGGCGCCATGATCAAGAACAATAGAATTTCCTCCCCTGATTGTCCCTGAACTCTTTAAGAGGCCGATAACATTTTTCCAATGTTACCCAACAAAGTCCTTAAGAGACCAATAAAAATTTTTGCACAAGTACTTGAAACCAATAAAAAGACTAAAAAATGGATACTAAAAATATTTTAGAATTTTTTTATTAACCCTAAAAAACGCCAGAAATTTAGAGCTCTAGACTAGAATAATGCCTTAAGGGGTTACGTGGATTTGAAAATTTAAAAAAATCCAGTCTTTAAATTTTATTATCTAATAGTACAATATGTCTAGAATATTTTCCCAAAGTTTTAAGTCAATCGGAGTAAAAGTCTAGGAGAGAGAGCCTTTGGGAATTCGTGCTGTTGGGAAAGACCGGCCAGGAGCAAAGCAGGTATGCGCATTTTTCTCAAAACACTATTTTTGAAGGCGGTGGACACGATTTCTCCGAAACTAATGCACCGATCTTATTGAAATTTTGCACACTTCTTCAAAATAGCATTGACTAGTGATTGAATGAAGGTTGTTTTTTTCGATTACAACGAATTTTACAAGGCTATACGTAGTGTAAATTGTACCAAAAATTGAACTATTTTGTATACAACTCTGCCGAAAATTCAAATTTCAATTTTTTAAAAAATCTTTCGTTCAATCACGAGCTATACTTATCTACTAGCAGAAAAGATTTGGTTTTTTAATTTCATCTAAAGCTATCATGAGTTATCATGACCACCACGAGGAAACTTTTTTTGAGGGGTCTCTGGAAACCAGGTCCCACCCGCTGAATTTCCCAAATTTTTGGATGAATTTTTTAAAAATATTGTTGAAATGTTGCTTCTTTATGTGCTTAACATTTTGAATAAAATAATTGATATATTTTTTAAAAAAATAGAGAAAATATGCTTTTTTTGGCTTTGAAACCCACATAACCCTTTAACGCAAATTCCTAGCCTCGCTACCTTGGTTCGAAGCAAGTGCTATTCTTGCTAATTGCCGCCGTCAACTAGAGCATTCTCATTTAATCATTCGGCAACCGCAACTTTTTCCAATACTATTCCAATTCCCAAAGTTTCCACGACACGTTACGCTTTTGGTTCTCGTATCATGAAATACGCATAAAGCTGAATAAAAGAAAACTCGTGATGCCTTTTCCACAAGAAATGTGATAGCGCGGAAAAGAGATCAGACTCTGATCTAATAACGGAACATACGTGCGTACTACCTTGAATATTATGAGTAAGTTAATACATCCAGGGGTTTACCTTTTTCTGTGCCTTGAGAGCCTTCTGGACGGAAGCAGCCGGAGCCTTGCCACCCTTGGGCGTCTTCTTGACGGCCGGAACATTCTTCTTGGGCTTGGGAACCGCCGGTTTGGCAGGCGCCTTTGCCGCTGGCTTGGCTGGTGCCTTAGCAGCCGCCGGTTTGGCACTAGCAGGCTTCTTAGCTGCTGGCTTAGCCGCAGGTTTGGTCACCTTTGGAGGCGCGGCAGATGCGGAGGCAGTTGCTGCCGCAGGCTTCTTCTCCGCCTTCTTTTCCGTCTTCTTCTCGGCAGTCTTACTGCCTTTGTTACAATTAATTCAATACGAGCGATACAAAAGGGTTCATTTGGTAAACTTAAAAATGTAGTTTTACGACAAGTCGACTCGAGTCAATATTCGTGCGAGACGCGTATCGTTTTTGAAAAACAAAAGAAAACGAGGGCAGGGCAAATCACGAGACATCGATTGTGGGTCAAAGTCGTTTTGTTTGAAAAGGAACAAATTTTGGCAGAATTTAAACGTTCGCTCTTTTTTTTCTTACTGTTCTTTGTTTTTCAATATTGTACGAGTGTCGAAACAAATCGTAATTTTATGACGTCCAAGGCTAGACGAGCACATGGCCACACTGCGGCATCCCTAACCTCGTTAGCCAAAAAGTTCACGAAATTTCGTCACGACAAAAGTCTCAAACGGCCCCGACGGTTATTCCGTAAAATCGCAAAATTATTCTTCGTCTTTTGATCACTATTGTATCAAAAATATGAAAGCTGAATGACGATAACGAGCTTGAAAAGTTTACCTGTTTTCTCCGTCGGCTTCGGTTTGGGAGCCATCTTGATGAAAAGAATCTGACGGAGAAAACACGAGTACAGGAAAGAGCGCTACTTCACGGCTAAAACGGAAATGCTCGTTTACATCGTAAGGGCGTATTCGCGTGGGAGCGACGGAAAAACTGCGGTCTCGGTCGGTAAGTTAGCGAACGAGACAATGCCGCGGCTTTGTCACGTCACGCGCTACCCCCACCACTCAAAATCGCCGTACTATCTAACGTGCTGGGCAAAATTTAATCGCTAGGGTAACTAAAAATTAACATTTTATTAATTGTTAATTGCTTTAGTCGCAATTTACAATTAATCAATTGTTAATCGTGACTTTCCACAATTAGCAACTAATCAACTTTCAATCTTCTTGGTGTATTTTATCAAAAACTAACAATTGAAACTGATTATTGTATAGGGCGCTGCGCAAGCCTTCAAAACCCAAACAAACATGTCGTATCTGATATCTGTAAAGTTAAATAGGTTAATTGTTAGTTTTAATTGTTTCTTAGAACAAATAAAAAAGTTAATTGCATTTGTTTTAATTGCGAGTTGCAATCAACATAGATTAATTCAAATAAATTTATTGCAACATGCAATTAATGTTAATTGCAATTAAATTAATTGCAATTACTTTTTCAGTCAATCCATTTTTTCTAAATTTTATTATCTAATAGTACAATATGTCTAGAATATTCTCCCAAAGTTTTTGGTCAATGGGAGTAAAAGTCTAGGAGAGAGAGAGCCTTTGAGAATCGCCCACGTTGGGAAAGACCGACCGGGAGCTACGCAGGTATACGCATTTTTCTCAAAACACTATTTTTAAAGTCGGTGGACACGATTTCTCAAAAACTAATGCATCGATCTTATTGAAATTTTTCACACTTCTTCAAAATAGCATTGACTAGTGATTGAACGAAGGTATTTTTTTTTTTCGTTTACAACTAATTTTGCAAGGCTATACGTAGTGTAAATTGTACCAAAAATTGAACTATTTTGCATACAACTTTGCCAAAAATTCAAATTTCAATTTCTTTTTTAAATCCTTCGTTCAATCACGAGCTATACTTATCTACTAAAAGAAAAAATTTGGTTTTTCAATTTCAGATAATGCCATCATGAGTTATCCCGACCACCACGAGGACACTTTTTTTTTGAGGAGTCTCCGGAAACCAGGTCCCACCGGCTAAATTTCCCAAATTTTTTTTTAAATTGTTGAAATGTTGCTCTTTTATGTGCTTAACATTTTGAATAAAATAATTTATATATTATATTTTAAAAAAATAGAGAAAATATGCTTTTTTTGGCTACGAAACCCACGTAACCCCTTAATGAACTGTTTGAAAATTTGATTAACGCCCGACACTGTCCAGCATGTAGGCCTACCCGAATGTACCAATCACGGCGCTCCATTCGTTGTGAGAGCGACGAACGCTCCACGGCCGTCATTCGTGATAGCTCCGATTTGTGCAAACAGCCAATGCGATCGAGGCTTAGCGCCGTGAAGTCGCGCGTCAATCGATAGCCAATCGATACGCGCAACTGGTAATTCGCTGAGGATCTCCTTGGAACCAATGAGATTCGGTCCAAATGCGGCCGCCTCCGTGGGTCTTCGTGAGGTAAACAAAAGGGACGCGCAGTGCAGAGCGATACTACTTGGGGTGAGGAGCGCATCGAGCGAGGCAGCGTGCGCGTGCGGTGTCCGTGAACAAAAAAAAAAAGGACAACATCGACGAGTTCCCGTGGACCGTTGCACAAAGAAGAGCGCGTCCTCTCTTCTTGGCAGATGAGAGGAGAGCCGAGAACGAGAGAGAGAGAGAGAGAGAGAGAGAGAAAGAAAGAAAAAGAGAGCGTGAATATTCAGGTAGTAAGCACGCGGAAATTTTTCCGTCGAGTCCGCGAAAAGAATCGTGCGTGACCGGTGTGGGCGGCCTCCTCGATGATTCTGTCCGTGTACGCGTTATTTTTCTACCTTGGACAACAACAACATCCACGAGTAACAACGAAAATAATATTCCCGACTACACGAATTATCGATCGTCAACGTAATACAAGCCGCTCGGTACTTTCTCATTCCGAAAGTACAACAATATTATCCGACGATAGGAGCCGCGTGGCGGCTGAGAAACGCCGACTTCCACAAGTAGTCGAGAACGTCGTACGGCCAGCCTTGAAAGTAAACAAAAATGGAGATGAAGCTGGAGGAGGCGCAAATATGCAGGCTATGCGGCGAATGCGAGAGCATATACATCGATGTTTTTGGCGAAGAGGGCACAAAGAGATTCCTCGGGGTCAAGATTCACACGAAAATCAACATTTTGGTAAGTTCGTACGGAAGTGTTAAACGCGACGCGTGTCGGGCGCGCGGTAGGGGAACAGGGGATAGAAGAATAAGGGAGCATCAGTTTTTGCATTTGCGAACAAGGGGTTAGAAAAATGGCGTCGTTGGACGCCGATGACCATCTCCCTCCCCCTCTCGCGGGCTAATGGCGGTGAACTTTGTTATTTACAAAATTCGAGTTCGTTCTTTTGAGCATCTGTTTTTTTTTTTGTTTTCCTTCGATCTGCACGCCCCAACGAATTGCGAGAAAATCATTGATAATGCGAATTTGGCTGGAATTATGAGAAAAATTCGTGACCGCTACTCGTTTAGCGATATACCGTGGGAAACTTTACAAATCGAAGAATGGTTTCGTGACCTTCGCGCTACCTTTGTATCCATTTAAAAAAATGTTCGACTGTGAAGACAATGGGCTGAAAACCGCTCCGGATGGCTGAGCGGATAACGGCGCGATAGAGGTTATGCTCGCTGTAAAACCGTCAAGCCGTATCTCGATTATCTCCGCGTGTGCTTTGTCACGTACACTCGGCGCTAGCTCAATTTGCGTTTCGCTCAATGTTATCTATGTATTGCCGCAATCATGAGGCATTGGTGAGCGGACGTAAAGACAAAAAACTTTGCCGTGCTCCGAGACAGCGAAGATTTTCCTGCGTCCTGCGGAGAGCCCGGCCAGCGGATACAACTTTAAGGAGTTTCTACGCGAAAATCGAAATGCTTGTAAACAATTGAAATTAATATCAATGAGGGATTAATTTAGAATGCATTAACTGTCGAGAAATCAATCGGCTTCGCAACATAGTTGCGGAGGTTTTCAATTTCCAAGTTTAACTTTTAGTCATTTGGTAATACAGATGACTCCAGTGGAGCTGTTACCGTTCTCGGTTTGGGCAAAAATGACAAAAGTAAACAGCTCATCTTATTACGGTTCATTTCACTTAGGGCAAATGCGAGATTATTCATATGACTTTATACAACACGAAAATTCCTCACGCAAATCGTAGTATAAATGCGTGAGTGTTTGACACGATTTTTGTGAGCAGCTACGACACATCCAAAGCTGTACAATAAAACGAGTTACTACAAAATAGTTTATTCAGAGACAACATCTCTGATACTTAATAAATACTTAATAAAAATTAGCAACTAAAAGTTCATACCGCAGACAGTGAAGTATTATTGTTCGATGATAACTTCAGGTAGTAATCTGGCCGCAGTCACGTTGAAAAGTTTGTTTTCCGCTCAATCGATGAAAGCTTTGGAATATTGCGAAATATCCTTATAATATAGGTTGTACATCTTATCGAGATGTAAAAACTTATAAAGTAACGATTAAAACGCCTAATATAATGTTTACCTAACCCTCACCTTTGTAACAGACTATCCATTCTGGCTACTAATGCATAGATACTCTGCGTATACGGATATGCACACACTACTGTAATCTAGTTTCTAGTCTGCTCCAGTCGCCTCGTGGCGCTAGCGCCGCTAGACATCGCTTAATTTAAATCGCTATATCTCTGAAACTAGATGGTCAAAATTTATGATTTTTTTCTTACACCTTCGTCATATGTTCCTCTGTAATTGAGAATGTTTTTTTTTTAATCTGTAGAAAAGTTTCGAAGTTATTGCACGACATGTGAAATTTTCCAATGCTCCCTATAAAAACACATATAAAACCGTCCAGTCTTTGATTGCCAATGTCACGAATACACAATTGTGAATCCTTTTGAAATTTTGCAGGTAATGACTAGTGTCCTGAATGGGTCCTCAAAATAAATAAAAAGTCTATAGAAAAACGCCTCGGCGACACTACTACCTTCAGAAATCAGTTGCGGTGTTCTTTTGTTTCGAAAGATTCTTATGACTTCGGAATGATATGGCGATTAACATTGTAAAGGAGAAGTCCAAAAAACACAAACAACAAACTACTACTGTGTAATAAATATGTACTTTTTGGTATCTTGGGTTTGTTTGGGTTATTACTACTGCTGTGAAATAGACGTCTTGGGGTCACTCCTATTAGTGGATAGTACAAGTTTGATAGAGTTTTGTTTGGGTTTTTAGGACTTTTGCTTCCATGATATCGACGTAGGTCTCGTGCTATGACAATAAATAAAAGTTTTCTTCGTGAAAGGGGAAGATTTTCCGCGTAAGAGATAATAGCAAATAGAGATAGAGGAACGCAGAGCACTGAAATTTCGATTCAAGGCTACTCGGATCGTTGCTATAACAGGAAGAACTGTCCGTGCGGTCTCACTTGTATACTGTTTTACCAACACTTCACCGTTGTGAAGTGTTGGTCGCTGGAGTGAGATATTCATTTTCATTAATACGACTGCGCAATTTTGGCACTTGAAGAACAGGTCGTTTTTCAATATTTTTTCTAATGGGAGTATTGGGACAACAGGGTCGGAATTTTACATACAATTGATACATAGTCTAGCCAACTTTGAGTTCTTTTTTATCGATAAACAATGAAGTTATTATTTAAAGAAAATGCCACTGCAACCAGGATCATCCGAAATAAAAAATGTACTTTTAGTGTAATAATAAAACTTTCGTATGACCGGATACTTTGATAGAATTTTAAATATTATAAAAATGGCAAGCTGCAGAAAAAAAAAGTTCGATTGTCGACAAAGAAAAAACTACTTTAAACATTTGTTATGAACAAATGGCTAAACACATGAAAAGATCATTCGGTCGTATGATAAAAAATGTTATACTCTGTCTGAATTAGAATTGAGTCGCACGAATAGATTTTGAGATGCGACTTACAGCGTTTCATAAGAAAGAAAAAAGAGTAGGATGCAGCGGGGCGATTCGCTGTAGCACCCCGCTCTGACACGATGTTGAAGTTTGCACCGCTGGAATGCAACGAACATTTTCATTTATTTTCTGATATTTTAATTATCATTATCGTTCCCTGCAAATTCGATCTACGGGTTTCTAACAAGGATCCTTAAAAAACGTTTTTAAGGTAATAACTTTATTAAAGATAATAATAATAACTAAAAACAGCAACCGAAAATCCGCAAAAAAATGTTGTCTCCGTTGTGTTCCGACGATGCAAACTTTAGAAATATGATTTCATCTTTCACAAAAATCACCATAACTCAGTCAATTTTTGAAATTTCCACAAAATCTTTGTTGATAATTAGAATTAAGACCCTACGCTATAAAATTATGCAGTGAAAATGACTTGTATTTCTCAAATTTCGAGCTTGCGCAAATGCCTTCAATTGTTAATGAGGTTGAAGTTTACATCATTGGTATGCAATGAAAACTAATATTTCTAAATTCCTTTAATTCCTTTTGACAGATTTTGCCTTCAAAAAGCCTTCAACCATTTTTTAATATATTTATTTAGCGATCTACAATATAAATCTACAAAAAAATTTATTTTATAATAATAAAAATATGGAAAATGTAAAAAAGAACTATCCTTGCGTTCTAACGATGCAAACTTCAACACCATAATTGTTAAAAGAATTTTGAGTGATGAGAATCGTTGAGAAAAAAAAAAATCCAAAACGATTCGACGTGTTCACCAAATATTGTAACTCGAATCGTTGCGCGTACGCAGAGCGGTAGGATCGCGCGCTTAACTCTGTCCACTTATCGCTTACAACGGAGGGAAAAAAAGCGGTAGCAAAGAAAGAAAGAGAGAGAGAGAGAGAGAGAGAAAGAAAGAGAAAGTTGCTAAAACCGTCTAAAATAACGACGCGACGATTGTTGTCAGATTAATTTAGATGAAAAATATCTATTTGTTTGAATCGCAGATCGATGAGACGGACCCTCTGCCGAAGGCGATCTGTGTACAGTGTCTGGGTAAGCTCGAATTCGTTTGCGACTTCCAAGAGGAGTGTCTACGCACCCAACAAGTGTTGCGCGAGCGATACAATCTACCGGCGCTAACAGACGTTGTAAGTGTGTCCTGTTTTATGATAACAAAAAAAAAAGAAAACAAAAACGTTGCTATTACGATTCGCTTCCTACCGCTCTCTATACGGAATCATATGCGCGATCAGCCCTTTCGCTCTCTTCTCCCTGCGCTCTCGCTTTCGTCGCAAACCTTCCATTTGGGGTTTTTTTTTGTTCGCTTCCGACTTCTAAGTAAGCGTAAAATTTTAGTCTCGGATCGGGGAGACGAGCGAGGGCTGAGAGACGCCGTGCACCGCTTCTCCTTCGCTTCTTGCGTTCTCGAGACGATTGCCCTGCGAATCAGAGGGAACAAAAGTCTTCCGGCCAGTTGGCGATTTAAGGTGTCGAAAATTATGTGTCTCCATAAGTTTCTTGGAGCCGTCTGTTGAGTGTGCCAGCATTCGTGTATCCTCGCGAACCATTAAACATTTTTTTTTGCATTTAAATTACACATTTCATGCTTTGAAAACGAATACCCGTAATTATTTTCGTAAAAAGTATTTGCAACTATTTTTTCATTACACTTTTTATTCTATGGAATGACGTTGAAGTTTGTATCACTGGGATGCAATGAATTTTCATTGAACAACCCAATCTTTTCGCCCTATTCAGACTCCGAAAAACACTCGGACTTTTGAAAAAAACGTTCCAGTTTTTTTTTTGAAGATTCTTAGAAGTCTGCAATCTAAATTTATAGGATTACGAAATTTCAATAATTATAAAAATGAAGAAATAAAGTAATAAAAAAGAATTGTCTCCTGCAATTTAAATTATTAAAAAAAATGATTCTGGCTAATAGTAAAAATGAACAAATAAAATAATGAAGAATTTTCGTTGCATTCCAACGATGCAAACTTCAACGTCATTCTCTGGAAAGATATAATCACTTCGGAGAAAATCTTTCGAAATTTCTCATTCGAACAATCACTGCCTCGCTGCTTGATATCCATAAATCAATTACGTAAATATCGATAAATTCCTAGTTAAAAAAAATACACTCTGTTCGTGGATTTTCATTCATGCCAGACGCAATAGTCGAATAGAAAAGTTTTAATTTCTATCGTTGATGAGAGGCACCCACTCAGGCACAGCCGCTCCCACTTAGGCAGAGGGTCCATGCTACCTAAAAATGGCACAAACAACAGACGACTCTAAAATCCATTGCGCCTGCGCAATCGTCTCAATAATGCAATAACACGCGACGTCAAATCAACGTAGAAAACAAAAAAATGTCATTTTCGCCGGTACGTCTGTAAGCAAAGACCAAACGAATCCGATCTATCCCCCAGGAAGAGCTAAAAAACGAGGATCCATCGATACCGGCGGGTACCTCGACCAACAACAATAGCACCGACAAAAACCTCAATCCCCCGCCGTTGGACAACGACATAAATGAGATAGCCCCGTCTTTTATCGAAAAGCCACCAGCGTCGATCACGTCCGAAATAATAATACAGTCGAGCAAGCCGATAAAAAAGAAATTACGTGCGCGTCGTAGATCGATATCGCAAAGCGAGAATGAGAAGCCCGAAAGCGAGCGTGAAAATCCGCGCGAGGCTAGTACCGAGAATATACCGAGCAAACGTTGGTTGCGCAGTCGTAATTCTACGGCGTCATCGACCTCGACAACGACGACAACGACAACGACGAGTCCCGCGGCGACGAGTACGAGCTTGACGAGTGTCGACTGCGCGAAAAGCGTCAGCGCCTCGATAGCACGTAGACTGAGAAGTCAGAGCGATTCGCCGGAGAAGAGCAAGGATCAGCAGACTGCCGAGATATCGTCGAAGGATGGTACAAGTTCGAAAACGTCGAAACAGCAGGACGAGTCGATGATTCAAATACCAACATCCGCACTCAACAAAGTACTCACCGTTGTGTCTTCCTCTCCCGACATGGAAGTATCCGTGAAAGAATCAACCAATCGTCAAGGCGACACCGAGGACATAAGTTTCACCCTGGAGTTACGTCGAAAGAAGCGAGACACCGAACTCGTCACCGTACTCGCGAAGGTCTTTCCCGATCAGGGCTCCTGCCTCGTAGGCTCGGGTATCGTTAATTTACTCGAGAACGAGAACAACGTTGAAGTTGACAAGATCGTCAGTACGATAATAAATGGCTCGTCGAAGCGCAACAAGAGCGTGAACAGCGGTGTGACGAGGATCGACGAGCTCGAGGAAATGGAGAAGCGACTTTCGACCAATCAAAATCCCGAGGAATTGTTTCGCGTCGACGGTGAAGAAATTCGCGTTGACGACAATATCGAATACATCGACAGTAGAACGGGCTACGCGTGCAAATTGTGCCGTAAAATGTACGAGCGTCGGGACAAATGTACCGTACACGTTAAAACTCATCTTGGCATTAAGCAATACGCTTGTACATTATGTTGCGCAAAATTCGTCTGTAAATCGGACGTTATGAAGCACATAAGATGCTCACACACGAATCCACGACCGATGCAGTGTCCCAAATGTCCGAAGCGTTTTCGCTCGAAATTCGATCTTACGGAGCACGACAACGTGCACAAAGGCGTAAAGCCTTATCGTTGCGGCGATTGTTCACAGAGCTATCATCACAAAGTATCGCTACAGATGCACGTTAAGTCTCATCAACCGCCGCAAAATCTTGCTTGTGAATATTGCGGCAAAGTATTTCCATTTCGTACACGATTGTTGTCACACATCGGTAGCGTACATTTGAAAAATCGTCGAAACTTTCGTTGTCGATTTTGTTACAATCTTTACTCGAGTCTGGCCGTTCTTAACGATCACGTAAAGTCACGACACGCGACAACGTACACGTGCGATATATGCTCGAAAACATTTAAAGTCGCGTCAAAGTACAAGGCCCACGTACTACAACATTCCAATCCCAAGCCGTTCGTTTGTAACGTCTGCAACAATCGTTACGCCTCAAAGGCCTTCCTAAACGAACATCTGCTCAAGCACGAAGGATTGCGCAAACACGTGTGCCAAAAATGCGGCGCTAGTTTCGCACAGGCAAGCCATTTAGCCGCACATCGCCACGTACACGGTGAGAAGATTCACGTTTGTCCCGAGTGCGGCAGAAAGTTCAACAGGCGCGACAATATGAAGGTACATCGGAAGAGGCACTTTGAGAAAACGGGAAAGAACGACGGCAACGAGATGAGCGACGGCAGTATCGCTGACAACAATACCAATGAGAAGTGATCGACAACGACGGCGAAAGAAGAATTAAAAAAACAAAAACACTGGATCACACGGGATGATCGTTCGACACGCAAACATTTGCTCCAAAATTTCACGAGGACGTATAATTTGATGGATCCGGGTTTTTTTTTTTTTTTTCGTCTTTTTATCGTTCATCAACCGACCTGTTGGCCTACAGTTTTTCCTTTTTCGTTCAGGCGCCGATGCCCGTTTCGCCTATTCTCCCCGATGAAAAAAAACCAGGCACCTCGATACGACCACTTCGAGCGCCTTACGCTTTATTGTTCCCCCCAAAACGCTCGCTTCTCGATTGATTCGAGTTCACGTCGAAGAAAAAAAAAACAATCCTACATGTTCGATCAATAACTTTAATCACCGACAAACGTATTTGTTTTATTAGACGGTAAAGAAGCTACGGGAGCGTCACGAAAACGTCTGTCCAGTGCCAATTTGAAGAAAGAAAAAAAACAGATTTTTCTACGACCACTATATCGCTTTAAGAAGTATATATACGCAAAATAAATTTTTGATGCGTGCAGATTGAAAGGAGAAAGATATTAAATTAAGCGCGTTAATGTTTACAAAGAGGTCTTCCAGACGAGGCACCACCTCGTTCGGGTCTTTGAGAGAAACGAAAAAAAAAAAAACTATTTTCTATACAAAAAGATTTACACGAAAACAGGATAATTCAAGTTTGTTTCCTAAAGGTGGATCTGTGAGAAAAAATCGCAAATTTTTTATTAAAAGAAAACATATATATATATACATATATATTTATATATACTCTACACAGCAGAATTTATGAATCTAAAAAAAAAAACAAAATCCATGGTACAATTATCTGGATTAATGCGCGAGGAATTTTTAAAAATTTTACTGCTGATGCGGACGCTTGAAGCGTCGTTAAAGAAAAAAAAAACGAAATCGCGTAAATAAAGTGCCTTCAATTTTTGTTCGACAAAGTGACACCCGAACGGACGGTAAGAGAATGTTTGCTCTTAATTCGGTTCTATCGAGACATCGCGATGGACTCGTTTCAAAGATTTGTTTTTCTTATCGTTCGTTCGTGTGAAGATTCAGTAAAAATGTGTCGAGAAAAATGTTCTTTTGAAAAATAATGGGAACGGGGGAAAAAAAAATTCTACTGAGTGGGAGCGATACAATAAAAACCGAACAGTGTTCAATTTCGGTACTAATTTAAAAAACAAGGCAATAAGTCTAACTTTATACGTGATATAAGCACCACGAAAAAAAAACTACAACAAAACGTAGTCTATTTTTTCTCCCGATTCGAGGGGGAATGCGTACGAAGGGGGGGGGGGCGGCATTGATGATGCGTGATTATTGAATAAGTTAGAAAATTAAGCGATAACGTAGGAAGGAAGAAAAAAAAACGTGAGTGAGATCGCAGATTTAAAGATAATTAGTTTTTTTTTTTTCAACGACATGCTCATTTAAATATTCCAATGTTTACACGAATAAAGCTATGATATTTTTCGAAAATAATCATCTTTTTCTCGCTCATTCTCCCCTGTACAAGAAGGATCGCACATTTTTCAAACTCAAGTGGGCGCTGTGTCACTCCATAGAGAATTTTTTTTTATAGCTATTCCAAAATTACTTGACGTTCTAGCATTTTTGTTTCTCGATACTGTGACATAGTGCTCGCTATTGCGCGTTCTCAATTGCAACACGCCCGATTTTTTTTACCACGTTTCCTGGGATTTTTTGTTTAGATCAACGAATCCGATGGATTGTCCCACATTGTCTGTGTCAAGTGTCTCGGAGCTTTGGAATTTCTGTGCGACTTTCACGAACAATGTCACAAGACCCAGGTGATATTGGCAAAAGCGAAGGTAAAAAGTTTTACTCCTACGATGCTTCCACGACTATTCATAAAAAAAAACTATAATCTGGTATATTTTTTTTTGCAATATTAGGTTGAGTATTTGTAATAAGTTATAAATATATATTATTACATAATAAACTGTACAAAACTTGCTTATCTACTTTAAGAGGGGACTTAATTAATAAGCGCAGTAATGTGCAAGTTTCTCACTTGCGACGTTTCTTTCTGTATAATAAAATTTAGCAATATGTTTTTTGAGATGATTTCGATATAATTCTTCTTTTTTAATTTCAAATTATAAAAAAAAAAAAATTAAATCACAATTAAAATTTTAACTTTTCCGTCAATTCCCCCTAAATTCAATCACTACATTTTGTTTTCTGTATTCTACTTAGGTGCAAAAAAGACTCGAGTATCAAGCTTTGAGAAAATTGTTGTATTGAAAATTTAACCAATTTAACTCCGAACGGTTTTTCCATTGTCGCCACATTTCTACCATAATTCTCTGATTATGCGCACAAAATTATCGAGGCATCTTAACTTTTGGGACATTTGTATCGCGAAGACGTTTTCTCGAAAATTTTAATCACTTTAAACCCTTCCATTGAGCTTCTCAAAATTTTATGTGAATGTACCTTCTGTGGTACTCCATTTCCGTACAAAAAATTGATCAGATATTTTGAAAATTGTGCAGAAATATCTGTACACACCCATACAGAAATTTTTCGTAAACATTATTTTTCAACGTTTTGCAAAACGCCGAATACACTTCCATGAAAATCTCAAGAACATTAATTTTTTTTACGAAAACAAAGTTTCCTCTGAGCAAGCAAAAACTATTATTCAGTGAATTTGATTACACATGAAAGAAGCTCAGGCCATTTTTGAATTAGTCTATTTACTATAGTAAAAAATAAAAAAGTATTGAATAACGATGAATGCCCGATTCTTTATTTCTTATTTAAATTGTTCACAGCAAAAGTCGGAAAAACGCGAGGATTTTTCACCCACGCCGATGGAAATATCTTACGATACGGATTCCGACAAGGAAAACTCTACGCCGAAAGTCAAGCACGGTATCAAGAGAAAGAAGCAAATTAATCCGGAAATCCAAAAGCCTACGAAAATTCAGAACGTCATGACGGACAAGTCTTTCAAAGCGAACGTTCAAGAGTCCGACCCATCGCGAGTCGAGCCGAACTTGAAGAAAACCGAAGACGCGAAAATTACTAAAGTTGAGGATTCGAAAATGAATGATATTGAGGTTTCGAAAATGATGAAAATTCAGGAGACGAGGACTGATAAAATTGAGGAAAGCGTAATTAATGAAATTGCAAAGACAAAAATTAACCAAATCGAGGAGACAAAATTGACGACAATTGAGGAAATAAAAGTAAGAAAAAACGAGGATGTACGTGCCAATAAAACCGACCAGCCGAAAGTGAATGAATTCGGGCAATCGGATAAGACCAAAATAAACGAGTCTGAAGTGAATAAAACTGATCAAACGAAAAATACCAAAGTTAACGAGCCTGAAGTGAATAAAACTGAGCTATCCAAAGAGATCAAAATCAGCGAGTCGGAAGTGAAAAAAATCAAGCAATCCAAAGAGACCAACAAGGACCAGCCGGAATTGACAAAAAAATCGCAAACCAAAAGCCCCAAAACCGGGGTGCCGGAAGTAAATCAAATCTCGCAAACGAAAAAGATCAGAATCGACGAATTGAAATCCCGAAGAAGCGAGGAAAAGAAAGACCACCTGGTGCAGAGGAAAATTTCGGATATGTTCGCCACGCCGAGTTCCACAAGATCTCGGGTTAGCGTGATCTCGAAGCTGAAAGTTGTTGAAAAAAGTATATCAGCGGAGGTCGAAGCAAACGACGCGTCTGATAGGCGCCAATGTGCTAGTGATGAAAGCGACCTAAAGATATCGGAAAAGGGGACGATCGTAAAGCTGGAGAAGATCGAGAGCATGAACGACACGGGGATCACGACGAAGGAAATACTGAAGCCAAATAAAATCGTATGGATCCCAAATATGCTGCAATTGCCGGAAGCAGAGACTCTCAAGTCGCCGTGTATGGGAACAGTGTGCGATGATACACCTACGACTAGCAATAAAATCGCATGGATATCGAGTACGCTTCGTACGTCGGAAGTCGAGAGTCCGAAATCGACGAGAGCGTTGAAGTCACACGAGGATTCTCCGCCGGCGGGAGACGAGGCGGGTGCCGAGACGAGTGAGACAATTTTCGACAAGAGGAAGGAGAGTGCATCCATGGGACTGTCGGCCAAGCGTGTCCACGAGAAATCGCACGATAAGAAACGCCGCGAGGTCGTTGTCTCGAGTCGCGATAAGAGGAGAGAAAACCGAGCGAAGAAATGGAAGACCAGCGACAAGTCGGAGAACGACGATGACGAGGACAGTTGTTCGGGATCAAAGAAATTCGGCAAAATAACAGATCTCATAACGAGCGAGCAGAAAGACGCGATCGAGAAGTTTTACGTTTGCGATATGTCGGCGGTAGACGAGCGAATGGTTGGCGAGCAACTTGCCTTTCTCGATCGCAAAAAATTCGGTTGCAAATTATGCGCCGCCTCTTACACGAGACAGGACAAGTGTCAGGTTCACATATGGGGACACCTCGACATGAAGCCTTATCGCTGCACCGCCTGTGAATTCTCAACTGTCACTGTTAGCAACATACGCTGCCACGTTCGCAAGAGTCATCTCAAGATAAAGCCTTACGCTTGTGAGCTTTGCAACAAGCGTTACGTCACGGCCTTTCTTCTCGAGGAACACATGAACACGCACACCGGATCGAGGCCTTACGCGTGTGGCGTTTGCGAATTCAAAAGCGCCAGTAGGCAGGTCCTCAGTTATCACAAGACTACCCACAAACCGGTCAAGGTGATCATTCGATTCTCAACTCGTACATTATATGTAGACAATAGCTTTCGCCCGCAGCTTCGCCCTCGTAGAATTTGGCTCATGGAAACTTCATTATCGGTTGCATCCTCTATTAGGGGTTGTTTAAAAAAATCCTAAATCATACGTTTTATTATTCGTTTTGAAGAATATTTATACCGAGTTTCGAGGTTGATACACGCAAGGAATACAATTTTCCATACCAACTTTTACATCCCATTTCATCCTTTTAGGGGTTGATTTTCGAACAATCCTTTCTTAGTGCACCTCTACGCCCTTTAACCCTTCGACTGAACACTTCCGCCATGCACCTCTGACTGCATGTGGGGTCGATCGGACCCCAGACGTTTTTCAGATCGTTGTATTTCGGTAAATATGCATTTTTTTTTTGTAGAGACGTCTTTTGTCATCAATGATCCTTATTTTATGGCCCAAACTTCATTTTTTTTAAGAAAAAGAAATATGAAAAATACGTAATCGCACGAAAGACACTGGGGTCAAAACGACCCAGTGTACAGTTGAAGGTTTAAGGAATATATTACGAATTGCATTGAGTTAAAAGCAGAGAATTCGTTTTTCCCATACAAACTTCAACACTTCCCATACAAACTTCCCGCCCATTTCTTTACTAATTTTTCCATTCAGTGCCTTCCCCTTGTAGACTTTTCGTCGCTTTTCCAAACCATCTACCACTTTTTAAATTCATTTATTGTTTTATTTTCCCGCATTCAAGTTTGTGCTCCAAACTTTCTTTTTCCTTTCTATAACACCGAAATAGAGTATCTGCGTATTCCTTTTTACCTTCTTTCTTATATTTTCGCATCTTAAATTTGCCCGTGTTTCTTTAGTTCTTCCCTCTATGGCTTTCCCTTCCCAGTACTCTTTTATTTCTATACTTTGCTTTCGATTTTTCTACTCCCTACAATATGTCAAATTCTCAATTTTGTTCCAGTCTTGTTCTATTTCCTTTTTATTCGTATAACTCTTTCGATTTTTTTTTTGTTACTCCCTCTATATTCTCCTCGACTTCGAAATGATGATTTTCTAAAGCTCGTTCTTCCCTGCGAGCCGTTTTAGCTTGCTTGGAATCTTCTGGTTGTCCGATTCGCGACGGTGCGGCCTCTCAATTCGGCCGTATTTAAATCGCTATAACTTTGTAAATATAGTAAATTTCAAAATTTCCTTTTCAGGATATATTCTTAAGAGTCTATACTTTGAGAAAATGCCATCAACGATTTTTAAAATTTTTAGACTAGAATACCTTAATGCTCCGACCTACGCCCTCTTGTGCTTTTTACAAACCCTTTGTCTTTTTCGTGCACGCGCACAGCTGACGCACTTGTCGTATTCGCAGGACATAACGTGCCACGTGTGCGGCAAAGAATTCTACTCGAAGGGTCGTTTGCGCGCCCATTTGATCATCCACAACAAGGACAAGGCGGCCAATATGTGCAAATTGTGCTCGATATACTTGTGCAATAGCGAGGCATTGCAGAGACACTACGCGAACGTCCACAGCAAGGATTACGAGTGCAACGTTTGCGGCAAACGTTGCAAATCCAAGAAAGCCTTGAATAATCATCAAAATGTGAGTTCGGCAAAGCTTTTCCAGCTAATCAACTGATGTTCATAATATTTAATTGTGACGTATTTTCGTCCCGTTTTTGCCAGTAGTTTTAAAATCACTTGTATGTAAATTCAGGAATAAGTTCGGGCTCTGCATAAGTTTGGAATTCGAAAAACAGATCGATTTTCAATATTTTTATCTGATTTATGTATTGGAACGTCGAGGTTGGAATTTTACACACAATTAATACGTAGTCTTGCCAGGTTAAAGTTTTTTTTTTTTGAAAAATATTAATAAACAATGAAGTTATTATTGACAAACTGCCGCCGTTGCTGCATGGCGAATTGGTGTTGGTGGTTCTGGCAACTAGGGTGATTCGGAATAAAAAATGTACTTATACTCTAATAATTAAACTTTCGTATGATCGGATACTTCTTTGAAATTTTGAAAATTATGAAAATCGGAAATCGTAGTAGGAAAAGTTCGATGTTTGGCCAAAAAAGCAAGATTAATAATTTGTTATCAACAAATGGATAAACATATAAAAAAAATCATCCGGTCATACGATAGAAAATGTTATAAACAATTCTCTGTCCGAATGTCAAGTGAATAGGACGAATAGATTTTGAGATACGACTTAAACCTTCACGAAAACCGTCATAACTCGGTCAAATTTAGAATTGTTACAAAATCTTTTTTGCAAATTAAAGTTAAGACCGTATGCTATCAAACTATGTAATAAAAAGCCGTATTCCTGGATTTTCAAGCTTGCATGTACCCCTTAAGGCCTTTTATACGCGATTTCGTCGATTTTCGTAGGTACTACACAGAAGTCGTGAAAAAAAGTTACGCATATATTGCCAAATTTTTTTTATGCAATATTTATTCAATCTCCCCATTGCCTAACAAAAAAAATACGGGAATAGTCGAAAATGGCGGAGTTATTGGCCGGTAAGTAATTGGTTTTTCTTGACGGACGTGCTGATGGTAACAGTCCTCAGCGTCGAACTGAACGTCCTTAAAGAAAAATGGATATATTTATAATTATATAATGGACGTTCCTTTGGTGTGAACGAACAAAAATACTTGAACTTTTTTACTTATTTTTCTAGTAAGTTATTTATTTTGAAACGTTGGGTAATCAATTTTTAGTACTTTTCGAGGTAAAAAAACACGAGGTAAAAAAAAGCTATTCGTGGGAAACCGTCTTTGAAGTTAGCAATACGAATCGCCATGTGGTATCTATTGTAAAATATTATTTTACTGTCTTTAATGGCAGCCTGCAAAGGTAGCCCCCCCCCCTATGTGGGGCCTACCTCTGCATCCAAAACGTCTCCAGTATGCTTCCTTGCGAAGCATGCTAGAGGGAAACAATGAAATTCTGAAACTCGACGCTCCAAATGCTGTAACTTTAACATTTTGTTGAAATACGTAATTCTAAAACTATTAAGGTATTACTAGATGGACTGTCGGGCAAAAAGTTAGTTCAAAATATGGCGAGTCATGGATTTCCAAGTCTAGATCGTGTCGTACATGTGTAGCCTTACAAATAGCTCATTTAATAATAAATTAACCCGTAGAAATGTTAATTTTCCACTTTTAATAATAATTGAAATCAAATTTGACGATATTGGCGTGTGCTTGGCCAAGGTTTTGTCAGTGACTGTACATCTGTTTCAACTGTCCGACAAAGAAATGTCTCAATTTTTTAATTCAATTAATACGTTCATATCATCTTATTATTATCAATAATTATCAAAAAAACTCAATATATATTGAGTTTCCCAATAATTGCTATTAATTCATCGTTAAAAAAGGCGATACTCCTCATTACTTTAATTAATTTCTCGACAATTACTCAGTCGATTTATTTGAAACTCAGCATAATCAATTGCTTAATCCTAAATCTTGATGATATAATATTTTCCGAATTTACGGCGATTTAGTTCCATTTGTTTTGCAACCATTAACTTCTGCAGAAACTGTTTTCCCACAAGCGACCGTTTTAAAATCGTATTTTCATAACTACTAAATTATTTAGTGAAAAATTCTAAAATAATTCATGTATTATTATTCTATCAAGAACTATCAATCCTCAATTTTTCAAGAATTTTGACGATTATTCAATATCCATCCAATAATACCTTAAAATATTCTTAAAATTTCCGGCTAAAATAATATCTAAAACAGACAAACGAAAAAAATATATTCGCGTATACAAGGCGTCTTTTTTCAATCTTCAAAATTTCGAGCGCCGACGAGTCCTCGGATAATCGGTAATGTGTTGTTCAGGTCCATTCAGCTGCGAAGCACAAGTGCACCCTATGCTCGAACGTCTACAAGAGCAGCCACATACTCAAGGAGCACCTGCTGAAGCACGAGGGCATAAGGAAGTACAAATGCAGCGTGTGCCAAAAGGATTTCGCGCAGCAGTCCCATCTCGCCGCGCACATGGCTGTTCACAGCGACAGGAGGTAAAGGATCCACGACACTGTTAATTGATAAACGTTTGTTTATTCCTACGCGTGTATCGTTCTCACTATCGTTATTCCGGCTAATCGATTATCGATGCATCAATCAATTACTTTTGTCATTGCCGTAGATTTTGCTGTCCCGGATGCAATCGTCCCTTCAATCGTCACGACAACATGAAAATGCACACGAAACGTTGCGACGCTTTTTTGGCCAATCCGGAGCTCGCGACTGCATTGTCGACGAGAAAACGTCAGGGCAAGAGTCCTCCGAAGAACACGAAGAAAAAGATCGAACCGGAGAACGATACGGCCCCGTCACCGGAGCCCGAATACACAAAGACTGATTTTAGGGCGTACGAGGAGGACGAGAGATCGATCGAGACACCAAATACCCCGCAATCTAGCGACGAATGTCGCGAAACTTTTACCACTATAATCGTCGAGAACACGATCCCATGTACCTGAACTCGATCGAGGCTCTCGTGCTCCCTTGCCGAAAAAAAAAAAAAAAAAACGAAACTGAAGTGCCTGAAGAACGATAATGTGCCTATACTAGCTCTTAATTAGTCATTAACCCTCATGTTCCTGGCCCGATGTTGGCATTTTTTTTTTAGTACCTTATCTTTTTTTTTTTCTTTCTCCCATATGTTTGCAATTCATTTTTGTCTTAAGGATAACGACGCGGTATCGAACGTTCCACTTTTACCATTTTACATCATATACTTTGAAGACTGATCATGTGCGGAAGTTGCAACACATTTTATAACGAAGACTGATACGATAAAATGTTTACAACCTTTTTTTTTTTAATACCAATATTAGAGTAAGTCTCATGTGCCTGTAACACGAAAGTTCCTATTAAAATGACTGTGCAAAAGAATATGAATGTGAGTTTTGTTTTTTCAATAGATCTGATATACCTGAACTATCGCTTGATAAATTTATCCCTCCGCGACGAATATTTCTTTAAATATGAAAATAATAAGTTATCGACCAAGCTTTCACTTCTCAACATAGCACAAACCCAAAAAACCTCAACAAAACAATCTTTACAACAATTGGCAACTGTTCATTAGGGATATTTCAAAGTAGACAGACATTCCAATGGGAATCTTTCATCCCAAGATATCATGATGGTACGTTTGATCGTATAATCAACCTTCCCATCTAATCTTGCCGCAGGCGAACGCCTACCGGGCGTCCACTACCGTTCGAATGGGCGTTTGCCTTTTTCCCTTCCTCCCTCTCTTATCCTCTTGTCAAGAAATTTCGGCCATTAGACGTTAGGACGAAGGCCACAAAAACAATTACGTATCGCCGATCTGATGAGACTGCGAGACGCGGAGGAACGTTTGTGGGGGAAGGATGTGGGTCAAGCAAGACTTTCACCTCGTGTTTCTCGAATAAACTTGAAATATCGCTTGGAGGTTCTTCCGCGATCGAAAGCCACCGAGACTCAGTACTCGAGTCGCTCTCGTACGGGACGTCTAACGCGCATCTCGATACTCCGACGAAGATATTTCTTAACTCGGAAAATTCGTGATCTCTACCATAATCGAAATAAACGAAAATGTGTTGATAATTATAAAAAATACGAAAAAAAAAGAAAGTTCGAATTGTTATAAATCAATGAGTGTGCAATTATAGAATAGAAATAATGGCTGTGCAATTACCAACGTATAGACTGTTGGACGAAGAGGTCACGAGAAGAATGCTCGAAAAATTCAGGGGCGAGAGAACGGGATGGGTTAAGGTTGGCGAGAAAGGATACTTTTTTCCTCACAGATATACGGTGCAGGGTGAAGGCTTCCACAATTTTAAGATCAGACCGAGCGACACGTGGGTACTGTCGTATCCTAGATCAGGCACAACCTGGACTCAAGAACTCGTCTGGTTGCTCAGCAACGATCTGGACTTTGAGACCGCAAATACGCGTTATCTCGCCGAGAGATTTCCATTTCTCGAGTACGCGTCGTTCATTATTTCTATACTCGTCGACGATACTACCATGGGAATAATACAATCGTTGAAATTTATTCACCGGCTAGATTCAGCATGTTCAATCATCCGGATGTCACGGAAGAGTTCGTCGCGATGAACGCGGGCGACGAGAAGAGACAACAATTGTGCAGAGACATTTCGAAACCTGGGTACGAAGTTTTGGAGAGTATTGCCTCGCCGAGATTCATCAAATCGCATTTTCCGCTCAGCTTATTGCCTGGGATTCTTGACAGCGGTTGCAAAGTACGAATACCTTATATACAAAATAATAAAATGGTAAAAACAAATGAAAACTATAATGTTTTCGATGTAAACAATTTCATTCGCTCGGTGGATTGTGCCGAAAATTGCTGGCTCCAGTTGCACTTTCAACATATTGTTTTTTACTTGCTGTAATTATATTTTGGCAGAAGCGAAAAAGCGTGATATTCGACTATTTTTTTTTTACGTCAATGCTTTTTTTTCAATACAAATTATATTCACTTAAAAGTACGTGTATTTCGCTAATTTTACAACATTAATCATTTTGAAATATTGAAAAATATAGGAGACGTAGCTGATACCCGGAAAAGTCTTTTTTCGACATATCTTGCTGTGAGCATGATACCTCCGGAACGGCTCATATGCAATAAGAAAAACAAAAAGGATTCTGTTATCAGATGACAATACAAAGTTCGTAAATGAAGGATATTTGGGAATGTCATTTTTTAACAAAATCCCAACAGTTTGACTAAAGTCACGAGCTGCGACGTCAAAGATATTTGTTTTTTTTTTTTCTTAATAAAACCCTTCGTTCACGAACTTCGTATTGTTACTACTAACAGAATCTTTTGTGTTTTATTTCCATTTCAGATGAATCTGAATTCGAAAAAAGACATTTCCGGCGGTCAGCCGCATCTCGTATATTTTTTGATATTTTTCAATAAAAAAAATCTAAAATAAATCAAATACTTGTACTTTTAAATGATATATTATTCCCCCTGTCCCAACTGCGCCTAACTCCTTAATATAAATGTTATAGTTAAAACTCGTTTTCAGTTTAAACGCGTTTTCCCTAGTAAAAACTAGTTCTTACTGAACGCCTTCGTTACAACTAGTTTTTCCTAGAAAAAAATAGAATTTACTGTCAGATCAATTTGAATAATAGTTAAAACTCGTTTTTGAATTGAATATTAGTTAAAACTCGTTTTAACTAGAAAAAACTAGTTATAACGAAATGAATTAGTTACAATCGTTTCCGAACGAGGTTCGTTTAGGTTCGGGTTCGATTTTCCATCTGTATACTATTTTTTTATGCATATTTAAACAAAAAATTGATGCGGAAATGCTTATGATTTCTATTGAATGTGCAAACATTTATAAATCTATAATTAAAATCGGGAGAACGCTATGATTTGAAAAGTAGTAACTACCACAATAGTTTCATTTGATCGCTGAATGAACTGGATATTTCCATAAATGTGGAGGCATTCTTTTCGAAGCATAACGCGCTTTCGCTCGTCCCGAGAAGATACCAAACGATTTCCATTGTTCGCCCTATCGCAGATAATCTACGTCGCCCGGAATCCAAAGGACGTTGCCGTATCGTGGTATCACTTGAATTGTGCTATTCACACTCAGGGCTATCGGGGAGACTTCGAAGAATTTTGGAATTACTTTCGCAATGACTTGAGTACGTAATCAGATCTCAAATGTACTATTGTTACAAAATATCGATGTTTTTCAAAAAAATAAGCGAACGAAACCCTGTTTCAGCGCCGTGGAGTCCTTACTGGGAGCACCTGAAAGAAGCCTGGGCACAGAGGGATCATCCGAATTTGTTATTCATGTTTTACGAAGATCTGCAACGGGTAATTATCGTGAATTACGTGTAATATTCCAACGTGCCTCGAACGAATTTTACAAACGTGGAGGGAAACCTCTTTCAGGATCTTCGTGCCGCGATCAAGAGAGTCGCAGAATTTTTGGGAAAGAGCTACAACGACGAGGAAATATCGCGCCTCGCCGATTATCTCGACATAAAGAATTTTCGTGAAAATCCGATGGTGAACTCGTCGGAGCTGCGAGCCTGCGGTATAATAAGCGCGGGTACATTCGTGCGAAAAGGAAAGTCGGGAGGATGGCGAGATACTTTCACTGACGAACTCGTGGCCAGTGCCGATTCGTGGATCGCGGAGAATCTCCGGGATAACGATCTCCGTTTTCCGCGTCACGACACCACGAGGGATAACGACGAGGATGGCAAAACAATTTTATCGTCAATGATACGTCGACACGTGCGCGATGACGACAAATTGGAAACGACCATTCGATAGAATTGCCTCAATTGTATTCGTGTTTCAAAGTACAGTCTATGCGACAAGAGCGTGTACGGCGAAACTAAAAAACGACTTGGGGGAAGACATTGAAAAAAATACCCACCCACATTACACTATATAAACCGTGATGCCTTATTATTAATACGTGGTCCAGTCGCATCCACTATTAATAATCGCGCGGCATCTCCGAGGCATACTTTCCACTAATTTCAAGGCATAATCTGGTGACAAAAACTTCCATATGAGTTTAATCTGTCGAAATAATTGCCTGAGGAGTTCCGGATAGCTTATCTTTAAGAAGAATCGGGAAGGATTCTATCGTTCTCGAGCAACACAACAATATTTCGTTCGAAAACGACACGATTACTGTAATAAATTTCGAGTCCTGCATTCAAGATTGTTATTATTTTCACACGAGCGTTTTTAATAACGTGTTTTCAATGTTATATCAATGTGTAATTGTCGATTATTTTAGATTTAGAAAAAACTGATAAATTTGGCGACAGCGCATTGATTGTATTGCGAGATTGTTTTTTTTCGAGGTTAGCGACACTTATTCCGTTACCGCGAGCATCAGCGAGCGCAGCAACTCACGCAGTTTATTGAAAAACGAACGTTTACAGTTCTTCATTAAACCGAATAAATTCTGAATGAAAAATGTCAAGTTTCAAACATAAAATTTATCACTTCTCTTTCAAAATGCGTTTTATTGAACGTATATCTGCGCCACGGCGATTATTGGTATTGAAACAAGCGTGCCATTTAGCACTTTTGCGACGTTGCCACACTTCGCCTCTACGTTTCGTCGGTAGAGGAAAAACTGATATTTTTCATTTACAAAAATGTCAATAATTAATAAACGGTGTAGACGGATAATTTAATTTTTGGCTGACGTAATTGTCATAATGTACTGAGTGGTTTGACATTTTTTTTCATAACATTTTAAACATTTTTTCACACTATGTCGTGCGTAAAACTGCCAATCAGCGATGAGTGTAGGCATGACTCCATGTTAAACAGTGTTTTTTTTTATTGTAAAATTTATGGAAACGGCGTAGACGATTGATTAAAAATTTGGAGGTTACATTCAGCATATCACGAAAAATTTACTGTATAAATTTTAATGAAATGGTAGCATTTCGTCACTTGTCCCGAAACTCCTTACTGTTCCAGATCTTTGGCGTCTATTGGTGTGGATAAATCAAATATGATTGATAGGAGAAAGCACCTAAAAAGGAAGCTTCGCCCGAAAAAATTACGTTGTCCCAATCGCGGACGAAACTTTTTTTTCGCCCAAATGAGTCTTTTTTGACGAGTTTTTCGGATAATAGGGCTTCGTCTGTGACCATGCTTGGACGACAACTGACGCTTACTATACAAAGCATATTGTGTGGAAGGGTCGAATGTCCCCTTTAACGGTTTCCCGAAAAAAATCACCCATACACACTTGTGTTAAACAGACTGTAACAGCGTAGTTTTTTTTTTCTATACAAGCAGCGAGAAAAGAAAAACGAAAGTTTCTTCTTTCGCTTTTAATAATGTCTTAATAATTACTTTTTGTCGGGAAAGCGAACAGCGATTTTGAGTCTAACGGTAGTACGAAGAGCGTTGCTACATTCCTGTTCGGCCGCGAGAGCCACGGTCCTTACCCGACGACCACCCTTGCCCATAACGATTCTCGATATCCTGTCAGATTCGCAATTCGCTATAACAACGCAATGCACACTGTCGTCCTCGGCGGTCTCCAAGTGCTCGATCTCGTATTTTATCTGATACGGTATCTCGTTCGGCAGCGAATCCATGAATTTTGCGCGTACGGTACGTTCGACCAGCCTCTCGATCGGTTGATTCGTCACAACTTCCGGATCGTATTCCCAGTCGCGATGCTTCGCTGAGTCCAGGAAGTAGGCCTGCGGTTTTCACAAAAGTTCATCGCTCGTACGACAATAACAGTGCAGTTATTTTATATGTATATGAGCTCGTAAGATAATTCGAATGGCATAGACAAGAATGAGTTATTAGTTGAAAATTCAGTAGAAGTTGAAGTGCGAAAATAATCATTCGTGCATATTTTCTCATATGATTTTTCGACGTTTTTTTTTTTATCTTTTGAATACGTATGCATTGAAATTCTGAGAAAAAAAAATCACAATGAAAGACACATTGGTCTATGAGGGTGTCGAAAGAGAAAAAAGTTTTCCTACTTTTAGCGCTTGAAAAAATCGTATTGGGTATATGCATATAATACATTATTAATTATGGAATATTAATATCCGTATGAATGTACATATAAATAAATAAGTAATTAAATAAACATATATACGAGCTGTGTAAATTACGTAATGAGACTGGCAACGTAGCGTTCGATCTGGCAACAATTGGGACGCGGGACTTGGAGGGGCGGCAGGTGAACACGTGATACGCCTTCAGTACGAGTTTAAACTCGTTAGAGTCATTTGGTTGTCCGTAGCGATTTTTTTTCCCGAAACAGTTTTTTCTAGTGCGTTCTAAAAATGAGTGACATTAATTTCGAGCAATGGTGTGCCATCAGGCTTTGCTTCAGACTTGGGTACAGTGCAACGGAAACTTTTGCTAAACTTCAGCAGGCCTACGGAGGTAGTGTTTTGTCAAGGAGCCCAGGTTTTTCGTTGGTTTAAGGCATTTTCAGAATAAAGAGAGTCGATTGAAGATGAACCACGCAGCGGAAAACCTTCATCTTCAAGAAACGATGAAGTTCTTGTATGTGCCTCAAGGCCAAACGGTCAATCAACACTTTTACCGAGAGGTTATTGAAAAACTTCGAAAAAGGGTCATGCGTGTGAGACCAAACATCAAGAACAACTGGGTGTTGCATCACGACACTACGCCTTGTCACACAGCAATTTCAATAAACGAGTTTTTGGCCAATAAAAACATTCCTGTGGCTCCTCAGCCTCCTTATTCGCCTGACTTGAGTGCTTGTGACTTTTTCCTCTTTCCGAGATTGAAAAATCACCTCAAGGGACGTTATTTTTGGACACTCGAAAACATTCAAACGGCTGTAACCGATCAGCTAAAGGCTATTCCAGTATCCGAGTTCCAGCGCTGCTATGAGGATTGGAAGAACCGTCTCCAGCGTTGTGTGGCTTCCCAAGGAAGTTATTTTGAGGGAGAATTGTAATTCTACTTGATTGAATTGTAATTGCATTTTAATTCTATTCGAATAAAAAAATTGAAGAAAAATGTCTCATTACTTTATTTACACACCTCGTATATATATATATGTACTAGTGTGTAAAAATATTTCATTTCAAACCCAAACAATATAATTAGGTTTCGAAAAAATTGATGCCAAATTTGCGCTCTCGAGATCAAATCCAATAAGTGGTGTTGCCCGATAAGAAAATCTTTTTTTATTATCGCGATGTCGTTATTTCTACACAAATTATAAATATGAAAAAATAGATCTATTCCTGTCGAAAATTGAAAAGGCATTTTTCGAATAATCGTATTTGGTGTAGAAATAAAGATATCTAGATTTTTGAAAATGCTTTGCAAAGCTGTAATGCTTAGTTTTGAGAATCTTCAAATGAATTTAGCAAAAATCAACTAGTAGTTGCGTTATTCAGTGCACAGCGAATTTTAGGTGCAAATCATACAAATTGTCGAGCACTATGACTACGGCTTCAGTTAGAAAGCTCAAAGTGAGCATTGTTCTTGATACCTAATAATATTCCTCGAGGGGATAAGAGCTGAAATCTCTTGTTTTCAAAGCACCTCAATGAGCGTGCAAAAAATGGTCGAACTCACCCTGAGATCGTTGACGCCGTCCGCGGTCAAAGCGGAGACCATAAAAACATCGGAGAAATTCGGCCAGCCTTGTTCACCCGTGAGGGATCTGACGAGCGACAAAAGCTCGCGTTTCTTTTTCATTTGATCAATTTTGTTCATAATGAGGATGGAAGGGACGCCGACGCGGCTCATCTTCACAAGATCCAATATCTTGTTATGTATTATTCCCCTGGAGTACTTGTTGGAGACGTCTTGAACGACACCCACGATATCCGCGCTCTCCATCGCTGCTTTTGCGTCTTCGCGGAAACTCGGCTCCAAGGCGAACTTTTTGAACTCGTGGGCCGACACTAGGCCGGGAGTGTCGATGAAGACGAGCTGCGTGTCGTTCGTGCAATAAACAGCGTCGGTTTTTTCTCTGGTCACGTGCATCCTCGAGGCGGTGGCGCATACCTGCGAAAAAACCTTCGTTTTGGGTTCCATGGCTCGAAAAGCAAAACTCCTCATGACGAGGTTCCGTTGCCTGTCTGCTCGGCTATCCGTGTGTATGCCACAGCCGCGTCACTCCTGAACTCGTCGACATAGGCACAGGGAATTTTTATCGAACGTGTCTCTATCTTGTCCACGTAAGATACTAAAATTGTATTCGGTCTATGCATAATTTCGTAGCGAAAATACGACAGATGTCGTTCCAGGGTGTCTAATTTTGAACAAAACTGAAATTTCATGACATTTAAGGATTTTTAAAGCAAGGATTAGGGATTTTTTCATGACTTTTAGTATGACTTTCTGGTATAAAAGTTTATAATTCTTATAATTCTTTAGTGCAACATTTGGAAAAATGTTTATATTCATATTCTACTCTTTGAAACAGATGTGTGTTGTATGCCAATAGAAAGTATACGAAATAAACGAAGTCACCAAACTGTACAATTCCATGTGTAGTAAAAAATGTGAGACAAACATCAATTTCAAGTTTGCCGTAAAGGAATATATTTTGGGAACATCTGGAAAAATATTACATACATTTAGAAACTTTGCGTAATATCATCTAGTGGCTTTACACGAGTGAAAAAGAAAACCTAATATGTTGAAATAACGAATCATTTTTTTTCCACTACCTTTTTTTTTCAAATACCGTAGATTGTCGCAAACCCGCGAAAATTTGAAATTATTTTGGATAAATTAATATGAAAATGGGCCATGATAATGAGAGCTGCAGCGATAAAAAAAAATCAGGCAGACTGGTAATTTTTCATGACATTTCATGACTTTTTCAGGGTCGAGTGTAATTTCATGACATTCAAGACTTCATGACTTTTTATTTTTACTTTTTTAATAATCAGGGAAACATTCCCTACGAAATGATGTCCATATCGTAATTTTAAGAAAATATTTTTTTTTATTGTTTTCCCTTCGGGTCCTAAAAATTTGTTTTAAAAACCTTTTCTCAATATTATTTTAGCAAGTGGGAGTAAGATTCAAAAAATTCGTAGATGATCATATCACTGCCGAGCACTAGTGAGCGTACGTACGTGCCGGTTGATGAGACGGTTTATGAGAGTGCTCTTCCCGACGTTCGGCAATCCTATTATAGCTATTTTAAGGGATTTGAGTCCGTCCCTTCTTATGTCAGCGAAATCCTTATCCTTCTCGATGTAATCTTCATGATTATTCTGATTATTCTGATATTCCGGAGCGAAAGTGCTTTCGGCAGCAACAGTGAAGCGCCTGAACAGGCAACAGCCCGTGCTGAACAAACGTCTCTCCACAAAGAATAACATGTTCAGCAATAACAAACGCCAATGTTGATTTATGCGCTTCTTTATCTGTATTCTGTAACATTCATTACACACATTACAGATTTAAATAAAACTTGTAAAAATGAGCAAATTTTTGTATCGTTGCGATTTCCATTTTATTTTGTTCCTATTTAATTGTCAATTTATTTCATTTATATTTAACCCTTCGTCTGTAAACGTGGGTATTTCGTGTCCGGGCCAAAACGGTTCCGGTTAATCATTTTCCAAGAAGCGAACCGGAAGGGCTGCTACCCCCACTCAAAAAAATCTTATGTAGGAACGAAAACCGACCCCCAAAGTTGAAGGTCTCAGACCCTTCTGAAGAGTTGCTGTGAGCAGGTCCAATCCGGAGCAGACACGAAATCTCCACGTTTACAGACGGCGTATACCAAACTCGCAATTAAGTGAACAATTTTTTTGTTTGTTTTAACGTGTTTTTTTTATATCAGAGAACCTATGGAATGAGAAAAAAAAGTTTTTTTTAAAATTAGGAGTACAAATTAATTCGGTCCGGTTTTTTTGTGGTAAAAAATCCATTTATTTAAAAATAAAAGGTATGAATAGATTAATCAAAGTATTGTCCGTCGCTGGCTACTACTTTTTCCCACCTCTCAGGCAATTTTCGAAATCCATCTTGAAAAAAAGTCTCGTCTCTTGAGGCGATCCAAGTTTTGAGACAATTTTCGATTTCTGCGAAAGAAGTGAATCAGTGACCTGCTAAATCCTGCTGCATACGTCGGAACAACCAGTAATCAGAAGGAGCAATGTCCGGAGAATACGGCGGGTGCGGTAAAATATCCCATTTGAGCGTTTTCAAATATTTTTTTACGACTTTTGCGACATGAGGCCGTGCGTTGTCATGCAGAAGAATAATTTTGTCATGTCTTTGCTCGTATTTCAGCCGTTTTTCTCGGAATGCACGGCTCAAACAAATCAATTGTAGTCTATACCGTTCACCCGTAATGGAATCGCCAGGTTGCAGCAGCTCATTAGCTCATTTGGCTGTCCGGGGCGAGGCTTGTCTTCAACGCTGAAATCACCGTTCTTAAAGCGTCAAAACCATTCCCTACATGATTTATCAGTCGGAGCATCATCACCATAAACTTCAACAAGCATTCGATGCGCTTCAGCTGCACTTTTCTTCCAATTAAAGCAGAAAAGTAAAACTTCCCGCAAATGCTGCTTAGTTAACACAAAATTTGACATATTCAACACAGTAAAAAACAAGTTTGTTAATGGAACTCAAAGCAATATAAACTGAATGTTATTGACAGATGTCTAATCTCTCTGTAACCACGGAAATCAGCTGTCACTATGAAACATTCATAACAGCCAGAGCCATTTCTTGAAAACGGACCGAATTAATTTATACTCCCAATACATTTCATATATTTTGCATGAATGTAACATTTTTTTATAATATACAATTTCTTTTTTGTAAAACAAATTTGTAAACATTTTTTTGCTAAGTTTACAATTACACGAGACAGGAAAACGCAGTACACCTGCGTAAAGTGTCAAAAAGCGGTCTGCGAAGATCATCGTCTTATGTGTTGTGCACATTGTATAGAATAGTCTTGAGACAAAAGAATTTTGCTTAACCATCCACAATTTAGTATGTAACATAAGAGCTGACGAATATAAGTTTTAAATTATTTAGTTTGTAAAATAAACGATAAAAGAAATTATTTTTTATGATAAAATGTGTGAATAGTAATTCCTAATACATGATTTATTGCCAATTTTACCTGTCCAAACTTAAGCATTTAAGTTTAAATAAATAAAGCGATATATTTTTTTTTCTCAAAGCTGCATCATTAACCTTCAATTTGTCTTTTTTTTTTTAAATACGTTATCTTAATTTTTCATAAAGTTACGATTTTGTGAGTAAATCACTGTTTTTCTACCGAGTTGCTCCATTTGTCAACAAAAAATATATGAAAAAAATGATATTTCTACAATTTTATGATTAATATATCGAGTTGAAGGTTTAAAAAATTAGCATGGATTTTTTTTTTAATGTTTTGAGTACATTAACAGGGTGAAAAAACAGCCGGACGGGAGATACCCACGTATATAGATGGGAGATGCAGAAAAAAAGTTTAAAGACGTAGAATTAATTCCCATTTTGTCTTACGTATAAAGCCCTATAACAATAGTAATATTTTGAGAATCGGTTGAAAACAAAAAAAAGCGTTATTTTCAAAAATTTCAACTGGGTAGCCCTCAACAAGATATTACAGGTAGTAGATATTGTTTGTACATACTACGAGTAATACATGCAGTGAGAACGACAGTCCAAAAACGCAGTGAAATCCATGAAATTCGCCCTAGCGCAAGTCATATATAAATTAACAGTCGATCGTGACATTACAGCAACAAACTTTCCGTGTTTGAATACATTTTACAGGTTATGTTCGGTTTTAAAATTTTATTCCCTGTTAAGCGATAGCAAAATCGTTTGGACATTTCAAAGGGTAAAATTGAGTAAATTTACACGCATGTAAAATTCAACTTCAACATATTACGATTTATTTGTCAATTTAATTCGGGGTACGTGAACATTTTATCGCGAAATTCTATCGAATTAAATAAACGAAGAGTTAAACAATTCGATGCACAATATAAATTAACTAACAATGAGAAAAAACACTACATCTGCATAACTTTATTACATTACTTTTACAAACTTTTTATGCAAATAATCGTAATTTAGAATTGTAGGTTATGGTTCGATGTTCGGCGATTTTGTTTTGTTTCTTCCACGACGATAATTCTTGTTTTTTTCCAAACGAAAACAACGTATTCATCTTAATAGCCAATTATTATTTATTTATCATTATTCAAAAAATAATGATAAATTTAATATGAACGTTTAATAAACGTTTTAAAAAAGTTTGCAAAATAATTTCGTTACTACGCGAATGATGTTTTAAGCTGCTTCAGGTCTAAATAATCCTCGAAAACTTCGAACCGAACGTACATTACAATGTTTATCGATTGTTTTGCATAATTCACACGTTTACTCACCGTCTTTACAACAACAAAATATTTACTAATGTGACGCCATTTCCCGCAGCATGCGAGCCGGCTCGCGCAAACAATATAAAACTACGAACGCTCGTAAACAATTCACTTATCAATGTTCAACCGCTTACGATGATAATCAGCGATGGCTTGAAGAAAAATATACCCCGCGGCACAATAAATAAGTAAATAAAGAATACACGGTTCTAATGGACAATCGAGAAAAACAAAACATGTACGCATATACGTAAAATTTACGAGTGGCGCTATAGTTTCTTTCACGGTCTTTCCATCTTTCCATACAGGTCTGGAAACGCCAGTGTGGGGGTACGTTCGCTTAGGCTGGTTCTACAATAAGTCGCTTGTCGGTGTCGTATGTCGGGCGCATGCGCTCCTGCGATGTCGGTTGGAGTAAAGTTGGCGTAAACATCGCAGAAGCGCATGCGCGCGACATCCGACGCTGACTTATTGTAGATCGGGCTTTACCGTGATTTTTTCGTTTCGATCTACGGCCACGAGGTGCGTGACGATGGATCGGTACGATGTGCAACGAAGACAGAGCACGGGACAGAGTAGCATTCCGTCTCTTTTTCTACCACATGTAACGCATGCGCTGTAAATCGTAACTCCATTACTCTCATTTACTCCATGTTTCGTAAACAATATTTAATTTACGGACGAAGAAAGTACAACTGCACGTTCAACACGATCAAAGATAACTAACTAATCAACGCTTGATCGGATTTACGTGAAAAAGTAAACTGAACACTTGCAAAATTTAGGTGATTCTGATGAGAATGAATGACATTTCGTTATCGCTGTCACAAAGGTGATTTGGCCAAGTGGATTCGTTTCGTGCTTACACTCATAGTATTTTGGGTTCAATTCCCTAATCGGCGCTTGTATTGTTCAATATTGTTCAATGTTTTTTCACACTGTGAAGAGCGAGCACTTTTCTTTCATCGATTTATATTCTGTTTTGCACTTCGGTACCGCACATTATCTATGTTGACGATAATCTATGATTAAAATGGGACAAAAATAATATTTAACATCTTTTCTTCGCATAATAAACAAAATGCATAAAAAATATTATTATTAAAAGTGTAGGAGAAAAGTACAAGCAAACATGTAAATATTTTTTCGATGTGGTACTGATGTTATGTCACGCACCGGACCTCATTGTACCGATCTATAGCAGCGACGCGCAGTGGCGTTGAGACGAATGAAAAACTTGCTCAATAAGGGTACGAATTTCTCAACACTGAAATTCGCCTTCGTTCCAGGCCTGTATATACAGGGTGTGCGATGGCAGACTTCAAACTTTAAAAAATTCGTAAAAAAATGAATAAACAAAGTAATTAAGAAATATTTATTAAAATGAAAAGAAATCAAATGTGGATTTCAATTTTTGAGTTGACCGTCACCGTCTGGCCACGATTATTTTCAAAGAAATAGGGCCCGACGATTCCGTTCCTCGAAATAGCGCACCAAACATTGACCTTTTCAATATGCAGTGGCTGCTCATGCACTTCTCTTGGATTTTGGAGACTCCAGTAACGAAAATTTTGCTTGTTGACATAACCTCCAAGATGGAAATGTGCTTCGTCGCTATAAAAAATGTTTCTTAGTTGTGTTTCGGTGGAAAAAGTCTCCAGCATCTTTTGAGCATAAGTTATTCTTGTTGGGTAGTCACTGTCGTTCAATTTTTGAATGATTTGGATTTTATACGGATGAAATTTTATTTTTTTCTTCATAATTTCATGCATTGTCGATTTTGGAATACCCAAAACAGACGAACGCACTCTCAATGACATTCGTGGATTGTCTAAAACAGAATCACTCACAAGTTGAATGTTTTCCGGAGTTGATACAGAGGCTGCTTGATCTTGGTGATGCCTGTTTACAGCCGAGCCTGAAGCTCTAAATCTTGCTACCCAATTTTGGATCAAATTTATCGATGGCCCGTCACTTATTCGGCGAATGTTGTAGCGGTTACAGAATTTACGCCGCGCCAAAGTAAGCGAAAAACGACTAGTTAAGGAGCCAGTCCACTTTGAAAATTAAAAAAAAATCGATCGTTTTTACTGTTTTCGAAAGTACATACATTCAGAAATATTGTGTTAATATTATGTCAATATTGCCGATTGAGTTTAGGTATGAGTCTTTCATAGTATAAACTTCAAACGGGTTTTTCTCGAAACAACGTTTTCAAAATCTAGCTCCATCGTATCTCTAAAACTAATAAACCGATTCTCTTGAAATTTGAACCACATATTGTAAACATGATTCGCAACAAGATGACCCTCGATGGTTTTAAAATTGTGATTTTTACTCTTTTTTTTTGCGAAAAACTGCGAAAAAAACGCGTTTTTAAAACTTTTTTTCGTTTTTCATCTGCCATTTTTTTATTTTTTGATAAAACTTTATATCCGAGGGTCATTTTGTAGCTGGTGTCATACTGAATCTAATGGACTTTGATTTTTTTGTTTCAGACAAGCCGTTGCCGAGTTGTGATGGAGCTACCTAGCCCACTTATTTTTGAGGCGTTACGTTAAACTATAGTTTTTGTACTTAAAAATGAATAAAAATGAATTAAAATTTTTTTTAAAATGTATTTCAAGACTTTATTTATCAAGCCCAACAACTTTTATATTCATATCTTTTATAAAATCCTCAAAAAAATATCGCGAAAATAGCCTTTCTTTCGTGGCTCCAAAGTGGACTGGCCCCTTAAATACGCCTCCACAGCGAAAGCACGTTGCTCTCCACACCAACGCTCCCTGACGACTAAAAAATCCGCAACGCACGCGACCTCAGCTACCCGCTCCGCACTCCTCTTGCACCGCGCGTTTTAAAGTTACGATCATTTAAAGTTTGAAATCTGCCATCGGACACCCTGTATAAGACCGTGGTTTCTTTCCACAGACTGCGTGGCTCGGTCGGTAAATTATGGTCGCGAAGCTTCGCGATCGCGTCGCCGGATGTCAGTATTCTCCGGTATAACGGGGGTGGATCGGGTATATATAGAGAGTGTGAAGCAAGGGAAGTTTATTCGTTGTATGTGTATGTACGATGAAAAGGCCGGGACGGGAGGGGACGAGACTGGTGGTCCGCGGTTGTCTCTGGTATTGACGCGGGCCACCATCGCGAGGCCGCTACGCTCATCCGTCTCATGCACCGTCGTTATTAACGTGCGAAAAAAAAAAAAAAAAGTCAAAAGGCGCACAGTAAGAGCGACCGCGCGTTTGTCACGTCGCGATAAAAAAATCTCGCCTGTTACCAAATGCGATTGCGAGAATCGTTTGGCCGCTGGATCTCGGGTGGCTGATAGTGTTGCGAAAAATTGCGGCGATGGGGAGAGCCAAGACTATCCGTGAATGCCGGGGTTGTGCGGGATAAGGAGGTTCGGCGCGCGGGGTTTAACGCTTTAGCCGAGAGAGCGAGGTAGCCAGGAATCAGCTGTACGACGCGCTACGTCCGCGCGTCCAAGTGCAACGACAAAGAGAGAAACCGCGATCGAATATGCTCTTAAAAATACCTATATTTACGTTTGATAATGATAATATAATGATAAACGGTAAATAATGTATATATAAGGTCGAGAGTTATTTTTGCGTCGACAATTATCGATCGAGTCGGATTTTTTTGGTGGATTTATTTTCTTTTTTTTTTTTTTTTGTTGCGATTTTACGCGGATATTGCCTGCGCGGCAAGCCGTGCCGCTTCCGCCCTCTCTTAAATTCGACAAGTGGCGCAAGGAACGTGGCTGATGCATTTCTGGATCAACAAGCCGGCGGGCAGGAACTACGGGTTTGGAGGCCGCAGATATCCCTGCGCCTCTTCCGCATCGAAAGGACGGTCCGGTATACGTAGTAAATATTTCGTCGTCTATGTACCGGGTGTCCCATAACGTTTCGAACGGATAACGATGCGTATATATCAGCGAGCGTAGATCCGATCGAAAACAAAATAAAGCTTGGGACAAAAGTTGCGTTCTTTCGAACGTGCTAACGCGATGTTTATGCTGTAAGCTTTGCCAAGCGAGACTTCGAGGTCAGAGAAATGTCTCTGCTAGTTCTTCATAGGCGTTTCCATATTTTTTCTTCCGAGCGATTGTTGTCGGCTCGAAGACGAGTACAACGGAAAAAGAGAAAATCCATTAGTTCGGAAATTGTCGGAGTTATGAGACTTCGAAGCTTGTCGCGTTACGCGCGGCCATTCCAGACTGACCTTAAGTAGGTACGATCATCAAGAATCGGACTTTCGGGCCTGAAATTTTTATATGATGTTGACGAATACGTTATGCAGCCTTTGTAAAAATTTGTCGTATCTTGTTAACGTCAGCCGGAGTGTTGCGACGAAAATGGGACACCCGTTATATAGGCCGCCTATCGGTTGCGATATATCAAATTACGAAAGAGATACGATAATTTTCGACTGCGCGACGTACACGTTGGCAAATAAGGTCAACGCGGTCGACGCGGAAGGGAGATTGGACCGATGGTCACCCCGGTTCATCGTTTCCAAAGTCTTAACGGTTCTTCATCGTTACCCGCTCACAACTGCACACCGGGACCGAGCCTCGCTAGCCGGCCCCGCCATCAGCGACATCTCCAACAACAACCGTCGCAACATCAACAACAACAGTCGGAGACGAGTCGGCCAACCAATCAATCGGCCCAATATCCCCTTGCTGGTGCTGTTCCGGATTCCCCCGCCGCCGCCGCCGCCGTCGTTGCTTCGGCAGTGGACGAAGAAACAACGGACTGCGGAATTTCACGATTTCGCCGTTCACGCTCCAACATCGTCATCAGCAAGTAATTAAAGAACAAAAGGTGTCTACCGAGAGGATTCCGTGGAACATGTTCTTCCTATATACAGGGTGACTCGATTGTGTATTACTTGATGAGAACTAATGCGATCCGTGTGTCTCCCAATGCGCGGGATATATATATATATATATATATATATATACAGGGTGGACAATTTACCATGACCACCCCAAATATCTCCGTTGCCTTTAGAGTGACGGAAAAGATGTCAGGAGGTAATTTGATTGATTTCGAAGGGTTGATACAGTGGTGAAAAATTCATTTTTGGCAAGGTCATACTTTTTGCGTTCTCAAGGTCATCAATGGTTTTTCAAATGGGATCTTTTTTCTTTTATTAAGACGTTGTAGCTGATATTCAGACGAATCCAACGACCTATGATATCATAACCTTGAAATGATTTTTCACCAAAATAGACGTGTAAAAACGGGAAATCTTGATGGTATTGACAATCGGAATCTCCGAATAACGTAATTGAATTTTTTGTGCAGAAAATTTATTGTAACAAATGTTCGAAGTGATGGCCATTAACCTCGATACATTTTTTAAGACGTCGGATGAATGATTCTCTTGATCTTCGAATAGTTTTTGGTGTCATAGCGGCGCAGGTTATGCAACGGATACAATAATGTCAATAGTCGGAGATGTTTCTGATGTTTGTAAATACTGGCATTGTAACGTAGTAAAACTGTAGTAGATTGAAGAATGTTTACCATCTACCAATATTAGAATAAGTAGACAAGTGTATCCATCCAAAGTAACATGTAATAACCGTATCGAAAATGGTATTGTACAGTCAAGCAGAGTGATTGTACAGTCAAGCATGATTTTTCGACGACGCCGGCGAACACGCGAGAACGAATTACAAGAGCTTTCGCCGTTATCACACGAGAAACTATTCGAAGGTCAAGAGAATCATTCATCCGACGTCTTCAAAAATGTGTCGAGGTTAATGGCCATCACTTCGAACATTTGTTACAATAAATTTTCTGCACAAAAAATTCAATTACATTATTGGGATGTTCCTATTGTCAATACCATCACGATTTCCCGTTTTTACACGTGTATTTTGGTGAAAAATCATTTCAAGGTCATGATATCATAGGTCGTTGGATTCGTCTGAATATCAGCTACAACGTCTTAATAAAAAAAAAAACATGTTGCCATTTGAAAAACCATTGATGACCTTGAGAACGCAAAAACTATGACCTTAACAAAAATGAATTTTTCACCACTGTATCAGCCCTTCGAAATCAATCAAATTACCTCGTGACATTTTTTTCGTCACTCTAAAGGCAACGGAGATATTTGGGGTGGTCACGTTAAATGGTCCACCCTGTATATATACGTATATATATGCTTATATATATATATATATATATATATATATATATATATATATATATATATATATATATATATATAAGCACATATATATATATATATATATATATATATATATATATATATATATATATATATATATATATATATATATATATATATCGGCTGTCCGTGCTCTTTTTTTTCAACATTGATAAAATGACAGACAACCGAAGCAAAAATTCATTGCCAAAGATGCGATTTTTTCGAGACGTAACGTCGCACAAATCATTCCCCGGATTTTTTCTCGTTATATACTCGGATCATTATTTTATGTGCGTGGCGATTGGAGCGTTTCTCGCGGGATTATTGAGGAACTAGACGATCATGACGTTGAAGTTTGCATCGTTCGAGGAGTTTCGGGACAGATTATCTTTAGGAGGAATTCTATTGTTCTCGAGTAGGGCACCAACTTCTACACAACAATATTTCGTCCGAAAACGACACGATTACTTTAATAAATTTCGAGTCCTGTATTTAAGATTGTTATTATTTTCACACGAGCGTTTTTGATAACGTGTTTTCAATGTTATATCAATGTGTAATTGTCGATTATTTTATATTTAGAAAAAGAAACTGATCAATTTGGCGACAGCGCAATGATTGTATTGCGAGATTGTTTTTTACGAGGTTGGTGACACCTATTCCGTTACAGCGAGCATCAGCGGGCGCCGCAACTCACGCAGTCCATTGAAAAAAAAAACATTTACAGTTCTTCATTAAACCGAATCAATTCTGAATGACAAATGTCAAGTCTCAAACATAAAATGTATCACTTCTCTTTGAAAATGCGTTTTATTGAACGTATAGCCGCGCCACGGCGATTTTTGGTATTAAAAAAGACGCGTTATTTAGCACTCGTGCGACGTTGCCACACTTTGCTTCTACGTTTTGTCGGTAGGGGAAAAACTGATAGTCTTCATTTACAAAAATGTCAATAATTAATAAACGGTGTAGACGGATCATTCAATTTTTGGGTGACACAATTGTCATAATATACTGAGTCGTCTGTCAGTTTTTCATAACATTCTTAACATTTCTTCACACTATTTCTTACGTAAAACTGCCGATCAGCGATGAGTGTAGGCATCGTCCTATGTTAAAAAGTGTTTTTTCAATTGTAAATTTTATGGAAACGACGTAGACGATTGATTTAAAATTTGGAGGGTGCATTCAGTATATGACCAAGAATCTACCTTATAAATTCGCATCAAATGGTAATATTTCGTCACGTGTCCCGAAACTCCTTAATGCAACGATTTTATCTTTTTTTTTATTCCTTCATTTTTATAATTATTTAAAACCTTTTCTTTAGCAAATTGAGATCGTACATTTAACACGGCCAAAAGTAACTTCAGTAAATAAAAAGCGACTTTTGGTCGCATTCCAACGTTGCAAATTTCAACGTTATAAACGATCAAGTAGCATCAAGAACCGGCGAGACTGCAAAATATGACTGGTAACCGCGAGAATTTCTCCAATTCGCTTTACAACGCGCAAATTTTCCATATCTTCCAAGGGTACTCTCTTCGTATGCGCGCTTGGCTGCGGCGGCAAGATCATCAGCGTATACTTGCCGCCTGTTAAAGTCACTCAAATTCGAAAATAATTGCCACTGCAGCACGCAGCGAACGAAAAGATACCCCAAGGGTGACATTTCACGGGCAATAAAGCAACGGCAGCATTATAGTAGCTCGTTAGTTTGTGGCTCACCATAGAACCACCACGGAGAATCACCATAGATCATGTACAGGTGCAAAAATAATCGGTGCTGCGCCTCTTGCCTATGAAATGTTAGCCTAACGCGGCCACGATTTATTTTGATTTTTTCTTTTCTTTTGATTTATCCGAAACGTCGTCCGTGCGAGCAGTAACGTGACAAACGCGGCAGCTGCAGCTGCGGCAGCCGCTAGTGGCGGGGTCTTAGGGAGCGTTAACGGGAACAACGAGAGACCCGCCGTTTTAGCGAACGAGACAACGAACAACGGCCTTAACCGGGCCGCATTTTTGGACTTCTCCGAAATAAACGATACGGAGCTGGCGGGCTACAGGCTAAGATGCGGCGTTTGGATAACGTTCGTTCTTGCGACCGGCTTCGTCTCGGTGGCAAAATTTTACTTCAGCAATCGGGTGAGCAAGAAAAAGCCATTATTCGGAACATTAGAATGAATTTTAAGGTAGTAGGTCTCGCAAAGGCGTTTTTCTATAGATTTTTGTTTATTTTGAGGATCCATTCAGGATACTATTAAGGAGGCACGATCATGATGACGAATCGTTGACGAATCGTCGTCGATGTTGACGAATACGTTATGCAACCTTTGGAAAAATTTGAGCGATAGTGACCGTACAGTTTTTTCATGATAAAATTCCAAAGTCGAGCACTTTGAGCTAGTGAAGCACGTTGTCTTATGGAGATTGTCGACCGGAAGTGCGGTGATTACGGTTTTGCTGCTCGAAGTATCTAACTAAGGTCGTTGGAAAACTGAAATTTGATCAATTATACATAAGAGATATTGTAAAAAATCGAAAATTCGAACTTCACCGGGTAGTTCGAGCACTACATTCTAAAACGGCTTCAACTTCCGGTTGAATATTATCATAATGACGAAATAGCACCCACAGACTTGCCAACGTCGGGCGTAACAGCTGATTCGTTGGGCGAGCATGACCTAGCTCTGTTGCGAGATTCTGTAACTCGGTAGCGACAGTTTTCGTTGTCGCTAGCTAACGACAGCCAATCGCATGCACGATCACAGAAGAAAGGGAGCTTCTTATTGGCTGTCTCTAGCTAATGATAACGAAAACGGTCGCTTACCGAGTTACAGAATTTCGCTACTGCTTGGAAATCGTCCTGAAGACAAGTCGCCAGAAAACGAAAAATTTTACCTATAATATTAATTTCGCTGAGGTAATTCGGGGCTATTTAAATGAGATTCCGATAGATTTGGTGCAACGTTTTTTTTAGTCCGTTTTTATGGTGAAACTGTCATTGTGAATATGACGGAGACTACTCCAGAGTCGTTGAGGATCCAATTTTTCAGTTTTTATTGGTAAATATGCAATAAATAAAGTATTAACCACAAAGTTGGCACTTTGGGATCGAAAATACGAATATTCAACATAAGTTAACACAAATCAGAACACCCGTGGGGTAACATAAATTTAGTCTCTTTGTTGACCCTGGAATCGTAGTCGTACCTCCTTAAGTGATTACCTGCATAATTTCAAAAGTTTTCACCGTTGTGTATTCGAGATATTTGCAATCAAAGATTGCACGGTTTTACACGTGTTCTTATGGGGAGTAGTGGAAAATTTCACATTTCACGCAATAACTTCGAAACTTTTCTACAGGATTTTTTTATTCTCAATTACAGAAGTACATATGACGAAGTGGGTAAAAAAAAAATCATGAATTTTGACCGTCTAGTTTCAGAGAAATAGCGATTTAAATCAAGCAATGTCTAGCGACGCTAGCGCCACAAAGCGACTGGAGCAGATTAAAACTAGATTACAGTAGTGTATGCATATCCGTATACGCAGAGTATATACGTATTATTAGCCAGAATGGATAGTCTGATAAAAACGTGAGGGTTAGTTAAACATTGTATTAGGCGACATGATCTACAACCTACATTATGATATTTCGCAATATTTCGAAGCTTTCATCGATTGAGCGGAAAATAAACCTTTCAACGTGACTGTGTGGCGAGACTGCTACCTCAACAAAACTGATATATAAATATATAGCTAAATGATAAATCATCGTGTCGACAGGATGCCGGCCTCGATATGCTCATATTTTGTGGTCTTCTATTCACCCTTCTGCTGTCCGGATGTTTTTACTCGACGTTCTTTCGCCGGGCCCAGAATAATCATCGACACCAGGACTATGTGGACTCGGACCAGCAGCACATAGCGACCCTGGCGGCCGCATTGACCATGAGGGACGAGAACGCACAACACGCTATGCAACAGCAACTCAATCTTCGTCTTCAGCAACAACAATTGAGTCTGCAAATGCAGATGCAACAACAGCAGCAACAGCAACAGCAACAACAACAACCACCGCCGCCACCGCCACCACCACCACCCCCACCGTATCACATAGCCATACTGATTCCACCACCCAATTCCCCGGAGGAAGCTCCACCGCCCTCTTACGACAAGGCGATGAACGAGGAGCCTGGCAACCACACACGCGTCTTCATATTCTCGAAGGACGACGAGAATTGATACCCCTTTCCCCTCCCCCCCCCCGTTACATAACACACGGCGGTTCGAATCTCATCCGATCAATCATCAAGGATAGCTGTGATAACTGCACTAATCGTATACGCGCCAAACTTTACACTTATGAACGAAATATGCATCGCGAATCTCACCAGTTGTAAAGAACGCCCAAACGAATTGGATCGATGCCACAAAGAGAACGAAAAGAATGATCTGAGAGAGACCGGACTACCACAATTTCGTTTGCGAACAGCGTGAGTGAGAAAGCCCGAGCGCCCTCTAGCGGATTAGTACAGTTGTGCTCTTTTTTTTTTGGTCGCCTCTCAACGATTCGGGGTTGCGAACTCCTCTTTAGTTTGATCCAAGTTACCTATACTTTGTTGTAGCGATCAAACGATCATTTCAATTTTATACTCTTTCAAGAGTCATCCAAAGCTCGTGGCCAGCTTCGAATCGGAGGTGGCGCCTTTCGCGGCAGAATTCGCTTGAATTTGAAACTAGGGCCTCTTGCAACAGATATGACAATATAAACGGTCGGCAGATATTTACGCCAGTCACGTTGTTGGTTGAATCACGGTCTTACATGCAGGTCTGGAAACTCCGTTAGTTCACATGGTTCCTTTGCCGAAGCTCGACGCTAGAGTCGCTGCAATCGAGGGGTGTTGTGCGCGACAGAGACAACAATAGCCACGCATTCGCGTTATAGCCTAACCGATATAATAACGATAATATATTTAACCCCACTGTATAAATTACGAAAACTGAAACTTACCTCTGCAATAACATTTCCATTCGCGTCATGTTTGACGTACATTCGGAGAATGTATCGTTCTTCAAAATGCTTCTCACAACACACAATACGACGATGTTAATTTCTCGACGGGAACCGCGGCTTTCCACTTTTCGAACCGTTCACTATTCGTTAGCACTTTGAATAGTGACCGTTTGACTTTCAGGCTTTTGTAGCACGTATTGCACTTTGGTACAACGCAAGACTTCGGCATCACGTTTAATATAAGCGCACGGAAACGATTGTTGATTATATATTTTTTTATAGGAGACTCGACTGACTGCACTTTTATAGGACACTCGACTGACTGCCCTAGTGCACTACGTGGTAACCATATACGTGGAATTATACAATACGCAAGTTATGTGCGCGCTATCAAAACGACACCCCTCGATACTAGCGACACCAAAAATTCAGCTTCAATAGTCGAGTCACCCCGACAACCGAAATTTCATCGAGTTTTCAGACCTCTATGTAAGACTGTGGGTTGAATGTCGGGCCCTAGTCGTCACCATGAAAGGATAATCAGACCAGTCAGACGTCTCGCGTCTTTACTACCGCTTGTTCATTTTTACCGAACGTCGCTACTAGCGAACCTAAGGGCCATCATCCACAAAAGTGGAGATGAGCATAGCTAGGAAAAAAAAACAACCAATAAAATCGCCCCGCTCAGCTTCGATGGATATTAATTAAGCGGCTGATTGGTTGCTTCTTTCTAGCTCCGCTTTGGTGGATGATGGCCCTAACGCAAAATGCTGGAAGCACGGTCTCACATACAGGTCTTGCGACTCGATAGGATTCCAATTATGAGGATGACTGCAGCATTTAAGGCGTTTTTTGGGTCACTAGTGTCGAAGGATATTGTTTTGATAGTTAAAACATAACCTGCGTATTATGTGATTCCGTGTATGTGGTTTTCGTATTTATACTTGTTCCTTTATGAGTTTATGTATTTATATTTGCATAAGAATATCATTAGTTTTCAAATAACTTGTGGAAAATTTAGATTGGGCTATAACGTGCATAGTCGGCAATTGTCTCTGTCGCACAGATCATCCTTCGATTATACCGACCCTAGCGGATTCAAGATGAACTTTTGACTTCGCGAAGAGAGCCCCCCCCCCGACATTAGATTTGCCAGACCTGTATGGAGACCTTGGCTGGAACAGAGCAGAGACTGCAATATAGCTGATTGCAAAAGATCACCACCTCCGATTTTCCCTGACGGATTAATGCTTCTTTTTTCAACCCATCAAGTCGAAAGGTATTTTAATGAGTTAATTAGAGTGGCGCATACGAGTGCCTGGTGCTCCCAAGGCTGAAAGATGCGCCTGAAACGTTTAATAAAATGAATTTGTCGACTGACAAAACATTCATCACGGCGCACGAAATGTTGGATTTTCTATAATTTATTAAGCTTGGAGAAAGAAATTGTCCTGAAATATACGATCGACTATTTCTGTCACTGCGACGAATTGCTTTCTGTGCAAATGTGTCATCGGCAAAATCCACCAAGAAAAAAAGTTCCGGTTATCCGCGGCTTGGCGTTTCCGATGCGCGGTTTCAATGACTCTCAACGCGAATTATCTCCGCCTTGAAATCAACTTAATTTCACCTTAGAATTGTCACTTTTTTTTTGTCTTTTCTTCGTTTACAAAGTTTATTCGAATTTTCTTCGTTTTTTTCCGATCGCTGGGTGGGGCGCGATGTTCGAGACAGAGGCGAACGATGAAAAAAAAAAAAGCGCGCGGTTTTTCGCGAGCCTATGACGGCCTACGAACATCACATCGCTATCCTCATTACGCCCGTCAAACTATAATTCAGCAGGTGCGCTCGGCCGCGCCATTCCTGGGCATCGTTCCTTTCCAAGACACGTTTTTTTTTTCGCTCTTTTGCCTCTCGTTCTCTATCGAACATGCCCCGGGGCGGAGAGAACGACGGAGAGACGGGAGAAGAACTTGGACACACAGACACACACACGCACAAGTCATAAATTTAAGGGAATAAGTATACCATGTGTATTACAATAATTGATGACGCACGTTGATCGTTATGCAATGTGGCAGGGCAAACAAAAGAAGGAACGAAAAAAAAAAAAATGCGTACGATACGCATTTGCGAGAGAAGGAGAGAGAGACGTCGATTAATTCTAACGCGCGCAAAACTGTACAGACGAATTCTCGAGAAAATATAAGTCTTCAAAGTAGGCTCCTCTTTCTTTTGTTATCATTTAACGACCGTAGCTTTTTTGATTGCATTTCCCTTTCAGTCTACTACCCGCATTCGCGGACACGAAATCCTTACGGTTTCGGTCATCACTTTTCACTTGCTTCATTCGAACGGGGGCGTTCTTATTAATCGCGTGGTATTTTTTTTTTTTATCATCTTCACGCTCCCTTGCATGATTTTGGGCCCGTCAGAACCCCCTCCCCTCCTATCACGTAACTTATCAATTGCGTCTCGAAAATGATAGAAATTCATCATTATACGAAGAAAAAAAATATTGCACTCGGTACGAACGGAGGAAACTGGTGAGCGAATTTTTCCAATTGGAACGATTCGTCGATTACGTTCACGGGTAAAATTTGATTTTTTCTTTACGACGTATTGATCGAATATACTTGGCGTTAACATTTTTGGATTCATCAAGTGAGGCAAGAATGGTTGATAGGTCGAATTAATAATCGATAAAAATACTTTCCCAATTGTTTCTAGGTAATTAAGATGTGAACCGCGGGATAACTTGGGTTTGGATTTGATTTTGGGTATCGCCTCGAATCTCACAAGATTAACGAACGCCCCTGTCCCTCCGCCCGACAAACATTGAGAACATTTACACGCCGTTATAAAAGTTTTCGTTGCGGGATGTGAGCCTCAGACTCGTTGGATCTCGAAGAGCTTGACGTCCGTGTCGTACCAGATCGGCGGCTCGACGTTTCTCAGGTAAATCACACCCCACATGTAGGTACGGAACCAGGCGGTGGTGCCTGCGTTCGCTTGATATCTCCTTATCAGTATTGGATGCGGAACCGGCAGAAGACCTACGAGGGTGCCGTGCTGCAAGAATTTTAGAATCTCGCTCTCGTCGGTCAGTCCCCTGAAGAAGAACGAAAACGAATTTTGGTTTTTGTTTTGTTTCTCTGCCACTGGTAGTGTTGGGCAAAATTTAATTGCTAGGGTAACTAAAGATTAACAATCAATTGTTATGCGCGACTAAAACAATTAACAATTAATTAATTGTAATTGTGAAAACTCACGATTAACAATTAATTGATTGTTAATCACGACTATAACAATTAACAATTAATTGATTGTTAATCACGACTATAACAATTAACATTTAATTAATTGTTAATCACGAGTATAACAATTAACAATTAATTTATTGTAATTGTGAAAACTCACGATTGACAATTAATTGATTGTTAATCGCGACTGTATCAATTAACATTTAATTAATTGTTAATCACGACTATAGCAATTAACAATTAATTAATTGTAATTGTGAAAACTCACGATTAACAATTAATTAATTGTTAAATGCTGTAGTCGCAATTAATAATTAATCGATTTTTAATCGTGACTTTCTTCATCATTTTACAATTAGAAACTAATAAATGTTCAATCTTTTTGGGGTATTTGATTAAAAACTAACAATTAAAACTGATTATTGTATAGGGCGCTGCGTAAGTCTATAAAACCCAAACAAACACGTGGTATCTCATATCTGTAAAGTTAAATAGGTTAATTATTAGTTTTAATTGTTTCTTAGAACAATTAAAAAAGTTAATTGCAATTGTTTTAATTGCGAGTTGCAATTAATATAGATTAATCCAAATAAATTAATTGCAACATGCAATTAATAGTTAATTGCATGTTGCATAATTACTTTTTTAGTCAACTAATGAACTAATTGAAAATTTAATGGATTAACGCCTAACACCGGCCACTGGCGATCAGACAGTGGAAGAATATTTCAGGATCGCGAGAGCTGGATTTGGGTTTGTTTGGGTTTGCGGCGATTAACTTGTCGATGCAGATCTTCTCGACCTAGGACACCAGAACTTGCAACCACAAACAAAGTTCAGAATCTCGCTCTCGCCCGTCAGTCCCTTGAAGAGGAACGAGAATGATTTTTGGCTTTGTTTTTTTCCTTTCGACTGAGGATCAAAAAGTGGAATAATGTTCCAGGATCGTGAGAATCGAGTTTGGGTTTGTTCGGGTTTGCGGCAACTCACTTGTCGATGCAGATCTTCTCAACCTGAGGCACCAGAACTTGCAGCAATCTCATTATCGTTTGTAGCGGCAATTTTGTTTTCCACTGATACACCCAATCGCCCGACGGTACCCATTGATTTGCGGCGATGTGATTGTTCGTCTGCTCGCCCACTCTAATGCCGCCTCTCTGCTTGTCCCAAAGAGAAAGTAAAACGAGTTAGAAAATTGAACCTTGCTTCCTCACTGATTTTTTTCGCTACCAGAGACTTATCAACTGAGCAAGTCTTTTTTTTTTCACATAGCTATCCCGATGAGTAAAGTCTGAATATTGCTCATTAGAACGCGCTACGAGTACGTCTGTCTGTCAATTTTGGCCTCTTTGTGGCTTTACGTTAAAAAAAAACCTGCTCATAGCTTTAGCTTCGGGAGCGAAACAAATTGATGAGCGAAGCAATGTGCGAATTTCGAACTTGTAAAATTTTCATTTGTACAATCAAATCATAGAATATTATTTTTATACGAAATTATTTCACTATCGTTCTTCCTTTCTAAATTCAAATTTTTCGCAAAAATTCAACGGTGTTCAATTTTAAAACTTTCCCGCTGATTCTCGCTGCATTGAATCATTACGTTTTTTCTATGATACTCTACTCACGTGAAAAAAGTTATTCAATTATTCCGAGTTTTCGGAAAGTTACAACGTGAAAATGTTTCACAGAAAATATGAAGCCCTTCGCAATCTAAAACTTTTCGTCAATTTACGCGAAGTTAAAACACGATATTTCTAGTATTATGCTAGTATGTGCAAAAACTTTCGCCGCCTCGACGAAACAGCGAAAGTTTTTACGAGTACGAGGTAAGCGTTCTCACGGGCACGATGGATTTTTGTTTCGACGGTGCTGCTGGCTCTTCCTCTGGCGTGATTACTGTTGTTCCTTCGACAGAGTTCTGATCATTTGCGACGAGAGCCTTGCCGACGTCCAAGTCGACCGCGGGACTCAGAGGGTGCGCCGATTCCTTCTCCGTCATTTTTTCAATACCTGCACGACAAAGTTTTGCGTCGTTTTTACCAACGGGATTTTTTTTTAAATCAGTACAGAAAAGTGTGAAGATGTTTTATAAAAAATTTAAACGCCCTTGAAATTTAAACCTGAAAGCAAAGCTTTCTGTACGATGAGGCAAAAATCGCGTTTTATTTTAAGGCAGTATTCTAGTCGGCAAATTTGAAGAAAAAAAAATCGATTTTTTGAGCATTTTCTTAAAGTATAGGCTCTTAAGAATAGGACTGTATATGCTAAAACTAAGAATAGGACGAATCGGACAATCAAAGGATTCTAAGGAAGCTAAAACTGTTTTCAGGGAAAAACGAGCTTCAGAAAATCATTATTTCGGAGTCGATGAAGGCCCACTTTACGAGGCAAGAATGGCCCATTAATATAATATAATATAATTATATTATATTATTATTAATTTAATATTAATTAATAATAATATAATTTAAGATTAATATAATATAATGAGTATAACATGCCATTCCATCTACCACTTAGATAATTGCGGTTGTCTGAAATTGCGCTCAAAACTTTAAACGCGTTTTTCTCGAAACTATTTTTTTCAACCTGGTTGACATAAAATCTCGAGTTCTATTCGACCGATTGACTTCAAATTTGGTATGGCCCTTCAGTATATATCGCTCTATCGTCCCTACCTCGGACATTGCAAAATTATTATTTAAAAGATTTAAAAAAAAATTCAACTTTGAAAAAAAATAGGCCGAAAAGTTACCGTTCTTTTCAGACAGTCGCCATTAAATTTTGTTTTTCTCGTTGATAGCTTCCATAATGATATTCTTATTGATCAAGAAAATTGCTTTTATTTCTCTTTCAGATGGATGGGAGCTTTGAAATAATGTCAACCGCCTCAGCCCTTTCCTTTTCACGGCCATATTTAGAGGCCCATAATGTTTTCAATTATAACTTTTTTCCTACGATTTTTTTTTGTATGTTCTCGAAATATCAATAAAAAGACTGTAAAAGAATGGATACTAGAATTTTTTTTTTATCAAGCCTGAAATGTAGGCCTGTAGACTAGAATACTGCCTTAACCCACCCGGAGTTTCAAGAAGCGTGGCTTTGAGGGTCCCGGGTTCGGCGGGTTGTGCGGGACGCGAGCCCTCCATGGCAGCCTCCCGAACATTCTCGGTCGACGTGCTGGTCGACGGCACCGGCCTGCGTTGCCGTTTGCTCAGAGACTTTGCGATTGTGCCGCAATCGCTCGGCAAGTTCGCCAAGGCGTGAAATACCTGGCGTTTACGTATTATCGTGTATACCAAATTGCTGTTGCCATCGAATTGATACTGAAATTCCGAACGTAAACCCAAACAATTGAGCCTCGAATACTCGAACATTCTGACGCGAAAAATTTCATCATCAAATGCCCACTTGTATTATATTGTTGAATATCTCGAGAAGGAAAAATACGAGATGATGATTGGTCGGGGCGGAGAACAAGAACCACGGGGTGCTGAATGCCTCGAGCAAGTGGAGCAACTTGGTGCTTGCGACCATCGAGAGTGTCTTCAAGTAGGGCGACACGTTGACCAATATCGTGAGCAGGCAGTCGAAAAGCGGCTGCAATCTCTGATGCCCGGTAGTGATGATTTTGTGGAATACGGTGACCAGAAGATCCGCGTGAGTTCCTGCAAATGTCAAGTAAAATCGTTGAATTCGCTATACACTTCCTCTCGATGGCGTAACCAGCATTTTTTCAGGGGGGGGGGGGGGGGGGAGGCGAGGCGTGGCCACCCCAGCCTCCTCCCTTCGTGGCTACGCCAATTCTTCTTCTAGCAAACTTTTCCTTTTCGAGTTACCTGTAAACACAGGAATATCCATTGGCACCGTAGCCGTGTACGGTTTGTTCAGTCTCACACCGAAGTTCCGTTCACCGCTCAACAAAAGCAGAATGAAGACACCGATGTGCATCAGGCCGACTCTCGCTGTTGGGGAAAAAAAAAGAACACAAAATTCAACGATAAACAAAAATCATACGGATCGTCGATATTGCGGACAAGTAGCGAATATTCACACTGATCGGCTCTGGAGTCGTTGAGGTGATACAAAATGGGCACGAGGACGTCAAGAACGTCCGAGCTTTTGAGCACGTAGTACAAAAATTTTTTGTTGTAATCGCACATCTTCCAGAAGAAGACCAGCAGCTCCTGATGAAAGTGCACCTTCTTCGTTGAATTCGGCAAATACGTTTGCATCATCGGATTGTTCAGCAAGCCCGTGATTCCTTTCAGTACGAATTGAAAGTCTGCGAACACGTGAAAAGCGATATATGCGTTTATTAAGAAGGAGAGAGCTTTGCTGTGGTGTGAAAATTCGATTAATCCTTTAAACGGAATGCATTTGGGCCTGCAAATTCAAACAAGCCCACACATGGCTTTTTCACAATTCGATGTTAGAAAAAAAATCATTCAATGGAAATGAATTAGTTAATTCATTAAAATAAGCTTTAATTTGAGACACTTTAGTCATTTTCCAATTTTTTTTCATTTAATTTAACGAGGTTCGTTTAAAAAAACATTAGCTTTTAAATGTGTTGGAATTTTTTTCATAATTCCTAATCGAAAATGAACGTTGACGGTTAAATCATATCACATTAAAAAAATTAAATTCTATTATACAAAATTAAATTGTGAAGGTAGGAAATTTGTAAATTACTTCGTTACAATTTTTTTCCACACGCAGAGAGCTGGCCATATGAGCAGAATAAAATTAACGGGAAAGCAATGAGTAAGTTTCCGGTTTATTTTTCTTTCTCCCACCTTCGTCTCTGTGTATACGGCTGAGATAATTTATGAAGAGATTGTCGCCGACGGTGCCTTCCTCCGTGGTGGCTGCGCCCCCGCTTGTATCATGGTCCAAAGTGACGATCAAAATTTGCAGCGCCACGTCGACGAGCGGCTCCAACGAGTCCGTGAATAGAAGATGATTGTAAGGTATCCCAAAGCCCACAGGATTGTACGCACAAACCGTGTTCAACAGGGACGTGAACATCGGTAACGCGTGTCTAAGCGCAACAATTGTATAATTTTCCTTATTTCTTTTTTTTCCCACCAAAGATAATCGTAGTAATAAACAAATAATAAATAAACGAAAATAGGAATGAAAAAAAAATCATCAATAATTACATGAAAATTTAAATGAAAGTGACTGAATTATAATGAAAAATTGATAAACCAAAATTAAAATGGAAATGAATTGTTGATAAATAAATGAAGATAGAAATTAACAACTCAATGATTAATAAATGAATAAAAATAAAAATGCAATAATCAATCAATTTTAAAAAACATTTCAAAACTCTGCGGGGCGGGGGGGGTCTCAGCATTTGGAAAAAGTGAAGAGACAAACTTGGGATAAATATAAGATGGGAATTGAAAGTTTGCGATGACTTAATGAACTTTGGAAATAAAGCAATAATTATACATTCATTCGAACAAAAAAAAACCAAATAATCACCGGTTTTCCGCACTCGTCAGATGTTGAATCCATCGATTGGGCGTTATCGTAAGATCGCTTGGTGGATTGTACATCGTTTCGCTGAAACACGTCAGCAGGAGTTTCAGCAGTTCCGTACGATTGGAATCGAGGGTTGGATGTCGAGGTGGCGAATGGGCGAATCCGACTCCGGCTTCCCAAATGTATTCGCAACTGTCGATTGATTGCAGCTCCTCGGCTTTGTCCTAAGCAGAAATATTTTCATAATTCATTCTAGAGTTTTAAAAAATATGAGTTAGGTCAAGATGCGGAAAGATAGGAAAAGGAGGTAAGAAGGAATACGGGGATACTCTATGCCGGTGTTGTAGAAAGGAAGAAGAAAGTTTGGAACACATACTCGAATGCGGGAAAATAAAAGAAAAAAAGAAGAAGGAAGTGGTAGGTTTAAAAAAGTGGCAAAGAGTCTACAAGGGGGTAGCACTGAAAGGGAAAATCAATAAATGAATGAAAGGAAAACTGATCAAAGAATTGTGCGAGTATGTAAGAGTCTTCGAATTCTTGATAAGATGAGAGGCATAAAGGAGGAAAAGGACGAAAGATAAATGTTAACAAAAAAGAAGGAAACGTGTAGAAGGGTATGAATGTACAGAGGGAGGAACTGTGTAAAAACTCGCAAGGGCATACTTGGAAATAAAGTATTAAACAATATGCTTTAGTTTTTTCAGAAAAAAAAATACAATAAATTTAGGAATACTATAATGAATATTCGTGAATAAGTAATGTTACGAAATGCTGTAACAAGGATCGCCAATATTTCATATTCAAGATTTTCTTTTCGCATTCCGTTGCGTATTTTTATCGTATTTTTGAGTAGCGTATAATAATTGTAATCATATTATTATTGTAATCATAATAATATGAATATTCGTGAATAAGCAACAATACGAAAGGCTATAACAAGGACTGTCAATATTTCATATTCAAGATTTTCCTTTCGCATTTCGTTGCGTATTTTTATCGTATTATTGAGCAGCGGGTGAAGCAGTTGGGACAATGTGAAAAATGCATTCGCGACGCTCTATGCATCGGGAAAATTTTTTATTTCTGATTAATATCGAGTAAGAGAGAGAAGACATGAACGTACGGGGCCGGATTTTCTGTTGGCTGCTACCGCGAAGTCCGGACAGAATAGAAGATCCTGAAACAACAAAGAAACGTGAAACAACCATCCGAACAATCCTGAAGAAAGATGTGATAATCGCGAAATTAAACAAATTAAAAAAAACCCAAACACGCCCGCTTAACTCTGTATTGATTTTTTTAGAATACACACACAAACCCAAACAAGCCCAAATAACGTTGTAATAATCTCTTGGTAATCCCGGAACAACCCTAAAGAATGTTGTAATAATGGCATGGTAAAATAAACCCAAACAACCCCAAAGAAAGTTGTAACAATCGCACGTTAAAACAAACCCAAACAGCTACAACGAAAATTGTAATAATTGCATGATAAAATAAACCCAAATTTTACTAGTAATAATCGGATCACAAATGAAACCCAAACAACCTTAAAGAAAACATTAATAATCGCATGGTGAAAGAAACTCGAAGATCCCCAAACAAGCTAGTAATAATCGCATCATGAATGAAACCCAAACAGCCCCAAAGAATATTGTAACAACCGGGCGTTAAAGTGAATCCAAAGCACCCTGAAGAAAATACTAATAGTCGCATAGGAAAAGAAACCCGAAAAACCTCAAACAAATTGGAAAAAATCGCTCATATAAAACAAACCCAAACAAACCCAAAGAAAATACTAATAATCGGACGATAAAAAAAAAAAAACAAAATGCGATTGTTAATTCTACTTTATAAGCATCCCAATGTTCTCTTGTTTCGCTTCAACTACCATACAGGTCCACTTTTATTTAATTTAATTTTTTTCATACGCGTTCTCATATTCCTTCACTCCTACTACTATGCGACATCCTTCCGTGCCAAAGGATTTTCCCTCCCCAAAAGGGCCATAAATTTTGTTTTGAAAAAAAAAAAAAAAAAAAAAAAAAAAAAAAAAATCATCGTTACATTCCAATAATGCAAGTTTCAGCATCATTCGCCAAAGACGAACGTCGTGCTTGAACCAGCGAGACACCAACTCACACAGAGAGCGTTCAGCAAGGAGTGAGCGAGCGGCACGCTCTCGTCGTTTTCCTCCTTGCCCGGCAGGCTGGACCAAAAGAAGCCCTTCCAGTCGGGATCCTCGAAGATGTAAGGCAACAATCTTGTCAATAGTCTGCAACAATTCAGCACCGTCTGATGTTCCTGCTGCGTTCTGCAACTGCTGTCCACCGCCTTGACCAATTTCTCCACTGCTTTATAACACAGAGTCGCCAAGTTGGAAGGCGCCTCTTCCCTCAGTATTCGTATCTCTGGCGCCGGTATCAGTGTAAAAATATCCTGGACGTTGGATACATTCTCCGACCAAAATTGATCCCAGAACGCGTCGTCCGACGCGTCGATCACCTGATTCATTTTATGCAAACCTTAGATATATACACTAGCATAATAAAAAACAAATGCATCATGCTCATTATTGATATTATGGTTAAATTTTTTGCTCTCGACCAATAAATTACAATACTCAAACGAATGAATAATTATTAATATTCAAATCAATTCATTTATTCGAACAAACGATAATATTTGAATTAATGAATAATTACAAATCGAACAGTTATTTATTAAACCGTTTAACGTATTAAATTAAAGTTAATTATAATAAACTAATTGGCAAGAGTAGGATATCAGAGGCACCAAGATTTGACGGTGAATTTAGGGCCATCGAGTCAAAATAAACAAAATATGAAGAGTGGTAAAAGTTAATATTTCGCTTAGTTTGCGTTAAAATTAGAATTTTTCGTTAGTTATGGAAAATTACGTTATTTTTTTGAATTTGAAAATTTCAAGGAACATCAGGCAAGGTAACTTGAAAATATATAGTTTCAACAGTGTCTCAGAAGCCAAAAATGTATTTTAAATACCACTACCGTGTTTTCCTCGCTTATAGGTGCGAATAGACAGAGAGTAAAGTAGCGCTTTTAATCGCTAGAACTCCGAAGAGGGATTAAAACTATACGGTTCATCCCTCTCCGGACTTGTAAGGCTCCAAGTTTATGTAAAATATATTGTTTAGTAATTTAGTGTAATAATTATATAGAACAATTCTTATTGTTATGAATAAACAAGGAATATAAATAAATAAAGCATTATAATCTCGGAATTCATGTTGAAAATCATATAAATACTGTATTTAGTGTCCTTGGGGCGGCTCCGCCCCCCCTGGCCCTCAAGCGGCCCTGTCCCTTTATCCCGCGGGAGGGTTGCAGGCTCCGGACCCCCCGCGCTCCAGTGGCAAACACCTTTTGCGTGCAACACCTCTTCTACCGGGTGTACAAGTATGAAATGTGGATTTCAGACAACAGATCGTGCACCAATGCAGTTTGTGCTATAAAGATTTGACACTGCGCCATTTTGTTGTGTCATCAACAAGTGTCAGATGCGCACGAGTGATAAATTGGAAAAGTTTGTGTATAGTGTTGTGTTGTTGTGTTTAATATGTCGAAATTTATACCGAACAAAGAACATTCGCGGACAGCATTAATTTTTTGTTTTCATTTGAAGAAAACTGCTGCCGAATCATACCGATTACTTCGAGAAGCTTATGGTGAACATGCTCCATCGCAAGATACGTGTGAACGATGGTTTCGGCGTTTCAAAAGTGGTGACTTCGATATTGCAGACAAGGAACATGGAAAACCGCCAAGAAAATACGAAGATGTGGAATTGCAAGCGTTGTTGGACGAAGATGATTCGCAAACACAAAAACAACTCGCCGAGCAATTGGGCGTTAGTCAACAAGCTGTTTCCAATTGGCTACGAGAGATGGGAAAGATTCAGAAGACCGGTAGATGGGTACCACATGAGTTGAACGACAGGCAAATGGAAAAGCGCAAAAACACATGTGACATTTTGCTCGCTCGGTACAAAAGGAAGTCGTTTTTACATCGTATAGTTACAGGGGATGAAAAGTGGATTTATTTTGAGAATCCCAAGCGCAAAAAATCATGGGTAGACCCAGGCGCACCATCCACATCGACTGTAAGACCGAATCGCTTTGGCAGAAAGACGATGCTCCGTGTTTGGTGGGACCAGAGGGGCGTGGTCTATTATGAGCTGTTAAAACCTGAGGAAACGGTTAATACTAAACGTTACCAACAACAATTGACCAATTTGAACCGTTCGCTGCTTGAAAAAAGGCCATCATACCGAAAGAGGCAACACAAAGTCATTTTTTTTCATGGCAATGCTCCATCACACACGGCAAAACTGGTTCGCCACACGTTGGAAGCACTCGGCTGGGAAGTTTTACCCCATGCGGCTTACTCACCAGACTTGGCTCCTTCCGATTACCACTTGTTTGCATCGATGGGTCACGCCCTTGCTGAGCAGCACTTTGGGTCGTACGAAGATGTGAAAAAATGGCTCGATGAATGGTTCGCAGCAAAAGGGGAAGATTTTTACTGGCGTGGCATTCACAAATTGCCCGAAAGATGAGAAAAATGTATAACAAGCGATGGAGCATACCTTCAATAAAGCACTTTTTATCATTCTTCCGAATTTAACGTGACTTTTTTTAGAAAAAAAATCCGCATTTCATACTTGTACACCTGGTACGTACATAGTATCTTCCCAATAGAGAAGCTCGGAAAAAATGCTGTACTATATTAAAGTATAACTTCTTGGGTCCTAGTCAAATAAGAGAAAAACTTTTTGCCTTTCAGGCAATACCAAACAAATACTTTTTGAAGTTCACCCGGCCAATTTCCATTATTTGTGATAAAATAAAGATATTGTACCCATGAGCCAAAAACTATCGCTGAATTTTGGTGTTTCTCTAATTATCGCTAAGAGCGCTCATGATTCCTTAAGGAAGTCGAAACGGCAAATTTTTTTATTCTTGACATTCTCATTATTTTGATTCAAATATCAAGAATCAATGGTCAAAACTTGGCGCCTCGGATATCGTACTGTCCCCAACTAATTTATTATTATTACAATAAAATTAGTTTATTATAATAAACCCAAACAAATAATTCGAATCTGTTTGGGTTTATTCAACATTAAATCCGCGCAATGCGTTGGTGTGCTTGTTGTTTTATAGTAATAAAATGTATAATCGAAATCAAGTCGAAAGACTATTTTTTATACTAATAGAAGTAATAATAATTATTATTTGCTATAATAATCATTTAATGATTATGATTATTATTGTAATCATAATAATTATTTGGTATAATTCAATAAGTATGATAATCACAGTAAGAATTTACCATTATAATAAACATTATTATAATCATAATAACACTAACAAGCAAAGTAAAACCGATAATTATAATAATAAATCTATTTTTCTACCCTAATAGAAGGAATAATAACGATTACAATGAAAATAATAATGATGTAGTAAAATAAAGATAACGATAATGGGAAGTCCATTTTTCTATAATAAAAGAATAATCATTTTTTTTAAATAAAAAAATGTCTAGTTCTAAATGTTTATCTTTTTATTTTCAGTTAGTTTTTTTTTTGTTTATAAATTAATACAAATTCGTAAACGCAAGTAGCGAATGTCGAGTACGAAAATCTGTCATTTTTTGAATACATCTTCAGAACACTGCTCAAGCGTCAAAAAGCAAAGCTAGGAGCATCGATAATAATTATATTCAACTACGACACACAGCAATAATAATAAGTATACGCTGATTCGAAGCAGCATGATGATGAGGGCTCGAAACGTCAAACTGACGCGTCGCCTGCTGGAGAGGCAAAGCTCGCAATGTACCGTGCGAGCAGACGTTATTTTCTTCTTTTTATCTCGTACGTATAAAAACAATTACCTGTGTCTTCGACGTAAGCTGAACGACCGCTTTGCGAAAGTTCAGTTTCGTGTCCGCGTTCCCCATGACGCGAGGCACTTGGGATTACGATTGTGTATAGAATCAACGAAAAAAAATACGGTAAGGAAAACACGCACACAGCACGGACACTAAAAAATACGGCTTACTCGCGTTGATAAAAAGAGAAAAATAAAGACGAGAGTTTGCGTGAGTTCTACTGTGTGTCATGGATTAGAGATGATGTTTGAGGATTTTTCATGACCGCGCTGTACCCTCACGATAACATATTGCGCGTATGGAATCGCTGTCCGCTCGATAACGCCAACTAAGCACGCCAACGCGTTCTTCGGTAAATCGTTTGACGAAAAGTCCGTAATAAGACCCTTATACGCGTACAGTCGGAGCGCGAACCGCAGGTCGATTATTTGACTTGCTGAAGCTGAAAGCCGTAATGCGTGTGTATATATATATATATTTATAATGATAATAATACGAGTCTTTTTTCCCTCTTGCGCCGACTTTGTAAAGATTAATATTCCCCTTTGTTCGAAGCGCGTTTCTCACTTATCGACAGTCGGTAATTTGGCGGCGATTGTCATCTAGCGGCGCATCACGAAAGCTCCGAAGTGCGCAGTTCTTTCATACCGATGGCTGGTAAGACGATCTTGGACTTATCGTCCAGTGGCGCGGGAAAAACGTCGACTTTCGAATGGTTTTTGTAAATTGTCGTAAGTAACCGGACATTTTAATTTATTAATAAAACGTATTATTTATTTGAGAAGTACGAATATTTTTATTTCAATATAAGGTAAAAAGATTGAGGTTATGTGTGGAACACAATATCTTTAATCTTTTCAATCAGAAAATTTGAAATATTTTGGCATAATTGTGGACTAATTTCTTGAATGATGCGTCCAATTGTCGTCTGTAGATCATTAGCATACACTTTTCCTTTCGGCAAACCCCAAAGAAAGAAGTCCAATAGCGTCAAATCGCATGATCTTCTGGTGGCTAATTCACATCGCCGCGGCGCAATATAACACGACCAGGATGTCTAAGTTTGACCGGAATTGAAATTTCATGCCATTTAAGGATTTTGAAGGCAAGGAATAGGGATTTTTTTCATGACTTTTTGGTATAAAAGTATAGAAATTCTTCAGTCCGACTATTTTCTAAATTTTTATATTTATATTCTGCTCTTTGAAACAGATGTGTGTTGCATGCCAATAAAAAGTATACGAAATAAACGAAAAGTTACCAAACTGTACAATTCCATGTGTAGTAAAAAAATGTGAGTCAAACATTAATTTCAAGTTTGCTGTAAAGAAATATATTTTGGGAACATCTGGAAAAATATTACATACATTTAGGAACTTTGAGTAATAACATCTAGTCGCTTTACACGTATAACAAAGAAAAACTTATATGTTGAGATAACGAATAATTCTTTTTTCCTACTACCTGTTTTTGCTAATACCGTAGATTGTCACAAACCCGTGAAAATTTTTAATTATTTTGGATAAAGTAATTAAGAAATGGCAGGACAACAACTCTATTCTCAGACATCTCTCTTCTTGAATATCTCTGTTCTGGAAAAGCTTTAATCAGAAACATCTCTATTCCAAAATATCTCATGTCTAAAACATCTCTCTGCCGAAATATCTCTATTCGTAAAGATCACTATTCCACAATAACTCACTTCTGAAATATTACTGCTCTTAAATATCTCCGTTCCACAATATTTCGTATCCGAAACTTCGCTATTCTTAAATATCTGTATTCTTCAAAATCTCGTGTGACATCCAATACATCTTTATACCGACAATTTCATTTCACAATATCTCTCTTCGGAAACATCTCTCTTCCGAAACATCTCTATTACGAAACATCTCTCTTCCGAAACGTCTCTATTCCAAGAGCCTCTGCGTTGCACTTGTTTTATTCATGGCCAATATAGTAAATGCAATATTACGAATGGGTTATAGAAATGAAATTGATATGAAGTTGACGAATGACGAATAGAGATTTTTTGGAAGGGAGATGTTTCCGAAAAGAGATATTGTGAGATAAAATTGTCGGAACAGAGACATTTTGGATGTGACATGAGATTTTGAAGAATACAGATATTTAAGAGTAGAGAAGTTCTGTATACGAAATATATTAGAATGGAGATATTTAAGGGGCCAGCCCACTTTGAAAATTTCAAAAAATCGATTTTTTTTTAGTGTTTTCGAAAGTACATACATTCAGAAATATTGTATTGTATATTTCAAAATCTAGCTCCATCGTATCTCTAAAACTAATAAACCGATTCTCTTGAAATTTGAACCACATATTGTAAACATGATTCGCAACAACATGACCCTCGATGGTTTTAAAATTTTGATTTTTACTCTTTTTTTTTGCGAAAAACTGCGAAAAAAACGTGTTTTTTTTACGTTTTTCGTTTTTCATCTGCCATTTTTTTATTTTTTGATAAAACTCTATATCCGAGGGTCATTTTGTAGCTGGTGTCATACTGAATCTAATGGACTTTGATTTTTTTGTTTCAGACAAGCCGTTGTCGAGTTGTGATGGAGCTGTCTAGCCCACCTATTTTTGAGGCGTTACGTTAAACTATAGTTTTTGTACTTAAAAATGAATAAAAATGAATTAAAATTTTTTTAAAAATGTATTTCAAGACTTTATTTATCAAGCCCAACAACTTTTATATTCATATCTTTTATAAAATCCTAAAGAAAAATCGCGAAAATAGCCTTTTTTCGTGCCTCCAAAGTGGACTGGCCCCTTAAGAGCAGTAATATTTCAGAAGTGAGTTATTGTGGACTAGCGTTCTTCACGAATAGAGATGTTCCTGATTAAACCTTCTCCGGAATAGAAATATTTAAGAAGAGAGATGTCTGAGAATAGAGAAATAAAGGATGCAGTTGCTGTCCTGCCAAAAAAACCGGCCATGATGAGCTCTGCAGAGATCTTAAAAAAAATCAGGTAGACTGGTGATTTTTCATGACATTTCATGAATCTCACCGTCGAGTGTAATTTCATGACATTTAAGATTTTTCATGACTTTTTAGGTCGGTAGACACCCTGACGACCATGGAACTTCATTTGCAATAACTGCATTGTTTCACATAGCATTTCATTTCACAAAGAATTGCTCAAATACCTCGGAAGAACAGCGACGAAATAAACAAGTTGTTTCAACAAGCAACAATTTATTATTCAAACAGGTATAAACGTGTGTTCCTCGATCGCGTGATCGACCATCATTCTCTTTTCTCGCCGTTCGTCTGCCTCGATAACCACAACACTCGCAGGATCACAATCGTGCCTAGCCACACTACACCGATCGTCACCGTCCTGACAAAATCGACATGCGACAGTTCACCGACGGCCACCGGCCAAACGTATTTATCCTTGGGCTGTAAACGAAAAAAAAAATAGCCAGCTGTGTCCAATGCTCGCACTCGTCAAACTCTATGAGAATTATTTCTCAATATTAATAAGGTAAATGTTCCAATCCCCGATCGATTGAGATATCACGTAATTTGCGATGTATTTTTCTTACTACTGCGTAGCTTGTAGTTTTTTTTTTTAAGTTTTTAAAACTCACATTACAGTTGTATCTATGACATTGGCATAACCAGGGGGATCGAAAATCGAAGGGATTCATGTACTGATTTTTTTCTTTACTGCTTAACGGAGCTATTGTGCTTACAAGAGATACGTGGGGTGGGTATCCGCCCCAGTCATTAGTTAGAAGGTAGAAAAAATGCTTTATGAGTTCAAGGGTTCGAAATCTCCGAAACTATGCGGTGAAACTGATTGATTTTTCGACAATTAATGCATCCTCAATTAAGGTATTAATGGATGGGTATTAAAAAATCGCCAAGATTCTTGAAGATTTGAGGAATGATAGTTCTTGATAGAATAATATATTAATTATTTCGGAATTTTTCACTAAATCATTTAGTAGTTATAAACATATGTTTTTAACACGGTCGCTTATGGGAAAACAGCTTCTGCAGACGTTAATATTTGCAAAACGAATGGAACTAAATAGCCGTAAATTCGGAAAATATTATATCATCAAGATTTAGGATCAATGATTGATAATGCTAAGCTTCAAATAAATCGACTGAGTAATTGTCCAGAAATTAAAGTAATGAGGAGTATCGCCTTTTTTAACGATCAATTAATAGCAATCATTGGAAAACTCGATATATATTGAGTTTTTGGGGTAATTATTGATAATAATACGATGATACGATACGAAATTTTTTTGTTGGGCAATTGAAACAGATGTACAGTCACTGATAAAACCTCTGTCAAGCACACGCCAATATCGTGGGATTTGACTTCGATTATTATTAAAAGTGGAAAATTAACATTTCTGAGTGTTGATTTATTATTAAATTAGCTATTTGTAAGGTTAAACATGTAAGGCATGATCTAGACTTGTAAATCCACGATTCACGTATTACGGACTAACTTTTTGCCCGACGGTCCATCCAGTAATGCCTCAATCTCGCGGTGATATAAACTTCAATTGTCTACAAATATTTCGATTTTCGTGTCGAAACTCCTCAATTCATACGCTCCGTAAACGCGAGTTTCTCCTGCTCTGTTATTTGTTGAAAAATTAACTCAAAGTTCCAACCAATTCAAGAAATTTTCACACCGACGGAACACGTATCGCAGATACTTGAGCAACCATCTTGAAATCCCACATTACCGGGAACCACAATTGAATGACATATTTGGCATGCTTGGAAAAAAGCACGTGTCGATTGGGACATTTACCTTCCTTCAAGGCTAAAATAGATAACGAAAGTAGATTTAACCTCAAAGTAAGGAATTTTCTTCCAGTTGAATTCCGGAAAGGCACAGGCGGAGCATATATGGACGTCATCGTCGCTCTCGCCTAGCTGAGATTCTCTGTGACAGCCGACGAGCAAAACAGGAACGGGCACCGTCATGTTGACGTAGTCTTGATCTTTTTCAGGCAATCTGTAGCGTTGGTGCAATGGGAGACTCAGAAAAACCACAGGATCCTTGTACTCCGTGCATACGGTGATGTTCTGGGGCTTAGCCTTCTCGGCGAATAACTCCACGTTCTCTTCGCCCTCCGAGCATGCCACGGTCTGTACACGATTGTTAGATAGTTTGTGTTAATGCCTTGCACGCGTTCGTGAAGAGACGTGCGAGTACAATGCGATAGAAAAAAAGGTGTTTTGGATTGGACCGAACGATTGACTCACTTTACCGCGCCTCCGCAGGTCCGCCAACTCGTCAACGTTGACGTGCAGTGTAGGGTCCGGTGACAATTGTAACGCTACGTAGCAAGACGGCAGAGTAAATTTCTCCAATTCGACACGATATCGTATCGTCCTGGATATCGGTCATTTTTCGCGTAAATCAACGTCATAGTTTTGCGTAGAAGAAATGGAAAACCGTGAAAATTCATCGTAGAAGCTCTAGAATGGCATTTGTAACCGAGACTCGTGATCAGTTTCGGAACTGTCCTAACCTATGAAATCCGTCGCCCTCGACTTCGTAATCCACTCGAGCGTGGTAATCCGTCGCGATAATAGGAAGGCAAAACGTCAATATCCAGAGAACGACGATCGATATTTGAGGTGTTTTCTTCAGGCGTTTCATTCTGAGAAGGCTTGGAAAACTTTTTCGTTGATTTTTTGACAGCGGAGTATCGTGAGACCAGCGTCGGCTCAAACAGTTCGGGAAAGAGACGCCCGCGACGCTCCGGGCGGGCGCCAAATAAGTTTCGGAGAATTCCGGCTGAAGGCGCTGCACGCGACTCTTGAAAAAGCGCGGTAAATCGGAGATGCATATTCAGGGGGCCTTTTGCGGTTTTCGAGTGAATACTTTCACTTTTCGCATTCGAAAAGTGAAAGTATTCACTTTTCAAAGTGATTCACCGTTGCAAAGCGTGTGTGCATTAACGCAGACATAACCTCTTTACTCGGATAAATATCAAGTTAAAAAGGAATAAAGATTCGTATCATTAACGTTACAGAAAACGAAGCATTCGATTCACCCGATTCGGCAAAAGCAAAATCATCATCAAATTATTCATTATTGTCGAATAAAGCGACTTTACTGTCTGCGGTATAAACTTTTAGTTGCTAGTTTTTATTAAGTATTTGGCGTCGAGATGTTGTTGTCTCTGAATAAATTATTTCGCAGTAACTCGTTTTATTATAGAGCTTTGGATGTGTCGTCGCTGCTTTAGGAAGACGCTCACGCATGCGCACTACGATTGTCGACACGAATTTTTGTGTCGAGTAAAGTCACTTGAATAATCTCGCATTTTCACTAGGTGCAAAGACCCGTTATAGAGTGAGCTGCTGAATTTTGTCATTTTCACCCAAACTGAGAACCGTAATAGCCCGAAGGCCCAAAGCAAAGCGTGTGTGCATCAACGAAGACATAACCTCTTTACTCGGATAAATATCAAGTTAAAAAGGAATAAAGATTCGTATCATGAACGTTGCAAAAAACGAAGCATTCGATTCTCCCGGTCCAGCAACAGCAAAATCATCATCAAATTATTCATTATTATCGAATAAAGAGACTTTACCGTCTGCGGTATAAACTTTTAGTTGTTAATTTTTATTAAGTTTTTGTCGTTGAGATGATGTTGTCTCTGAATAAATTATTTCGCAGTAACTCGTTTTATTATACAGCTTTGGATGTGTCGTCGGTGCTTCAGGAAGACGCTCACGCATGCGCACTACGATTCTCGACACGAGCTATCGTGTCGAGCAAAGTCACGTGAATAATCCCGCATTTTCACTCGGCCTCTATAAATGCGTTCTTCGCGTTATTATAAATCGGGGTTCACCTCCTACGAGTATACAAATCTGTATGTAAGCTGCACGGGAACGTTGCCAGCATATATCATTGTCCAAATACGTGTACGGAGTAAAAGGTATCATTTGATTCGGTAGAATAACCTAAGAATTGTCACAACGACAAACAGCAATGCCAACGATACAGCAATGATGATAATAACTATAACGATAATTGATTAGATGATTGTGAAAGTTTGAGTTTATCGAAATGAAGGTTAGCGGATACGAGGTGAGCTAGAATTTTTTGATGCATGCAAAAACTTTGATGAAGCTCGCGTTGCAACGGCACCGGAAGCGTACAGTGGGCGGGGCCAGCGTGCGCTGTCATACAACGTTCACGTATATACATATATATATGTAGGCAAAACCGCGATGAACCGCGGGCTAGTGACCGATGCTCAGCTTCATCGTCCATTCGTTGCGGTCACCTCTATTCCCGGTTCCTGTAATTCCGTGCCAACGCGTGGACATACCGCGTACCAATGTGTACGATAACGCATATAATGCACCTTATGTGATGTTCCATACTTTGTATGGGCCGTTACATTCCAAGCTTATCGATGTTCATGCGCTCATTTCGACAAAATCGCTAAAATCTAATAAAATACATATATCGTGTACTCAAATAAATAAGCAAAAATAATAAATGAATAAACAAAAAGTAAGTAAGTAAACAAACAAAATATAAATAAATAGACAAAAACTTAGTAAACGAATCAACAAAATTAAGTAATAAAAGGAGAAAAAATAAGTGAATAAATGAACAAAAAATATGTAAGTAAATAAACAAAAATAAGTAAATATATAAATGAAAAATACGTAAATGAATAAACAAAAATAAGTAAATATATAAATGAAAAATAAGTAAATGAATAAACAAAAATAGATAAAAATATAAGACCGGTGCAATGGTCTAGTGGTTAGCGTGCTTGCCACTAACCTGCGGACGAGGAGGTCCCGGGTTCGAATCCCAGTTGCGGTACATTTCGTCGTCGTGAAATGTTTTTCTTCGGCATTTCGCGGCGAAATAAGACTAGTTACACGACTGGGGGGCGAACTTTTGATGACCGGGTGTAGGTTTTCCACAGTTTCCCTATACCCATGACAGAAATGTCATGATTGAATATGATACAGAGGGGGAAGTCGGCTGCGGCCGCAAGGAGGGGGGGGGGAAAGGTGAAGAAAAAAGGAGTGTGGAAAAGGAGGAAAGAAAACAGTCACAGTCAAGGAAAAAATAGGTAACAAACGCAGAAACAGCGGTGTATCTTAGGAAAAAACATTTAAAAAAGTAAAAATATAAATGAAAAATAAGTAAATGAATAAACAAAAATTACGTAAATAAATAAAAAAATAAGTAAATAAACAAAAATAAGAAACTAAGTAAACTAAAACAAATTAAAAACCGAATAAATAATGAAAAACAAGTAAATTAATAAACAAAAATTAGGTAAACGAACAAAAAATGAGTAAGTCAATAAACAAAAATAAGAAAATAATTAAACACAAAATAAATAAATAGACAAAAGCGAAGTAAATGAATCAACAAAAATAACTAAGTAAATAAACGAAAATAAATAATTAAAAAAAACAAGTGAATAAACGAATAAATATGAAAAAAATTAACCTACATCGCATAAACTTCTCTCAAATAAACGGGAACGTTTATTTGCAATCTGGGCACATTAAATTCACAGATATTTCATCGAAAAAGAAGTAAAAAAATAAATAATACGTATCACCCTGACGAAAGGCTGCGTATAATAGCGCATGCAGTTTTCGTATTTTCCATTTTTATTTTGTTTATACAAAGAGAGACGGGAGTTCGAGGCTTAATGGAAATTGGCCCGCTTAAAGCGAAATGGCCCGTACCGGCGCAATTTTAACGCGTTGCTTCACAGCTCTGGTTTTTGACACCCTCAGCCCCATCCTGTCCGGTTGCCCGCACCACCTTCGCTAAACAATGAACGTGGATTTAACCCCGTGGGTTTCGGGGTGCTTTATTTCTCGGTCTCGTTGCTCGTCAAATCCCATAAACAGCCAATGTTTGCCTTTTCCCCACCGACCCGCAGTCCACACTGTGCGGGACGCGTTTTGTTCTTCTTTTTTTTTTATTTTGGTGGTGACATGACGCGGGAGCGACCGCGGAGCCGTGGCGCGATCGTAGCTGGGTATAGTCGCTCGTTCCGTGCAGACCCGCACGTCAGTCCAATTTGCGGATGTGCGTTGCACGCTAGCGATCAGCGTTGAAGCGCAATACGCGTGTATGTGATTTTGAAACGAAGACAGGCGAGGGACAAAAAATAAAAGAAGAAAAAAACAACAAATTACACATCTATACATATAAAATAGTTTCGTGACTGACTGACACATGGACAACGTACAGCTGTTACGTCCCAGCATCACTTGTTTTTTTTTCCGTTATTCTCAGAACGTCAAGCCTATATACGCACAAAACAGCATCTTCATTTATCGATCAACGAACTGTAAATCGTCAATACTAAGGAAGCGTTGGTCAAAAGTCTCAGACGACCAAAGGTGAAAAGGGTCGCCAGCACTTCTATCTCATAAACAGAGCCGATGAAAAACGAGATACACTCGCACCTCCAAAAGAGAAACCCTACTCTCGCGAACGCTTAAACAAGAACCCAGAGATCAAAGTACGCCGCAATACTTCTTTGTCCTAAGACCCAAATCCAACCGACAAAGAAAACTCGTGCGAATCAAACTACGCCACCCGCTTCTATAGCAATACCTATACATTCCAAATCTAGATCACAGAGACAGAACGTATGCACCAATCATAGCAGCACTCTAATCAATGAATGAATAAAAATCTCGGATAAACTTCCGAAAAGCCCACACCTCCGAATAATTTAGAACTTCGTGTACTTATGTATTTTGACTCGCCGATCACGCATATGATAGTGAAAATACCCGCAAATTTGAGTTTCAAGGTAAAAACTAAAAAAACTGTTTTTTTCTTAGTTTTTCTTTTTTATTTTAATAAATGTTGATCGTAGAGGAAAATGTCTCCTACAAAAATTGTAACCCATCAAAAGACCGATAATTTATGTTCTATACAAAATTTGTCTAAAATCATTATTTTCCAAGAAAAATAGGATAATACTCCAATAAGTCTATTTTGCTAAACTCTATTAGTTTCGATATCATCTACTTACGCACTTTACTGCATATGAGGGCACCTTGGATAGGTGCGTGGAATCGTGGGGTGCGTGGGACACTGGGGTGGGCGGAGGGCACCTCGGATAGGTGCGTGGAATCGTGGGGTGCGTGGGACACTGGGGTGGGCGGAGGGCACCTCGGATGGGTGCGTGGAATCGTGGGGTGCGTAGAACACTGGAGTGGACGGGAGGCACTTCGGATGGGTGGGTGGAATCGTGAGGTGCGTAGAACACTGGGATAGGGTTGTTGGACACCGTGGATGTTTGTTGGGCACCTTGCCCCCAAACAGTACACATATACATATACCTATACAACGTAAACTGCACATGCCCAAAGAGCACATATACCCGCTATTCGAAAGTGCAGCCTTTGTTTCTTACCACTAGGAATAACTAAATCTTGAATTCTGATTATTCACATTCGAAGTATTCAATTTCACTGCGGCGCACTACGTTTGTTTGCTTAATAGCGTTTAGCAAAATATACTTATTGGAGCATTATCCCATTTTTCTCGAAAAATAATGGTTTTAGACAAAATCTGTATGGAACATAAAATATCAGTCTATTCATAAGCTACAACTCTTGTAGGAAATATTTTTCTCTAAGATCAATATTTATTGAAATAAAATAGAAAAACTTTTTAAAAAAGTTTTTTTTAGTTTTGACCTTGAAAATAAAATTTGCGAGTATTTTCACTATCATATTCGTGATCAGCGAGTCAAAATACATAAGTATACGAAGTTTTAAATTAATCGGAGGTGTGGGCTTTTCGGAAGTACACCCAAAATCTCTCTCCTACGTCATGCCGACCTATCACCAAAGTCGACCTAATTTCATACTACTCATTAAGGCGGGATCCTGAATTAGCCGGTTCGAAAAATCGATATTTTTAGGAATTTTTTTCGGGTAAAAAAAAAAGCAAGTTTAGCGAAATTTTCAGATTATTTTATTACATGTCTGCACATAAGAAAACAATTTTTTTTAAAGAAAAATATCAACAGGCAACCGATTTTTATGCACATTCGTGCCACTGCTGTTTCCATGCGGCGTGACAAATGGAGCTCGTAATTTTCATTTGAAACAAAAAAACCAAAAACCATTTTAATTGTGACATATTTTTCTTCTATATGAACTAAAAAAAACGAAAAAAATTTTGAAATTTGAATGTTTTTTCGTGTTTGAAGTAGAAAATGTGCTTTGTGTAAAAAAAAAAATTATTTCAACTTGCTAAAAAAATTGTTAAGAATTTTTTTTTCGACAATGTTTTTAGTTCAAATAGAAAAGAAAACGATACTGAAGCCAACAAGCTTTGGTTTGTTTCGATTGGACTTCCAGTTTTTTTGTAATCAGATACGCCAAATTAGAAAAATCGTAAAAACGAAAACTCGAGAAAACGGGCGCCCTAACTGCCCGAGCGCCCGTATACCTGCTCGACACTCCACTACGTTCAGTGCTGTATCTTTGGAAATATTTCGAATTGGGCTATAAAACTTTGTCTAGACATTCTTAGATACATCAGGAATAGATTTAAACAATAAAAAAAAAATCGATTTTTTGGACCTTCTAATTCAGGATCCGGCCTTAACCAATCCCTAAGCTACATACAATAAAAATGCATTCCTCCAAAAGCTCCTTCGCCCAAAAATCAAACCTTTCTTAATTTTTCATTTACGAAGGAACAGACTCTGTTCTTGATCTACGAATCGAACAGTCGACTTACGAAATTAAGGCGGGGCAACCACTTCAGATGCTTCAAAAAATCAATTTTTTTTAATTTCATAAATCGTTAGCAAAATATCTTAAGAATACACCCTGAAAATTTCGAAACGATATTCGGATTCCTTCTAACGGTATGTATATAAATGATAAATACTCTCCGCTCGACTCTCAAGCGGGAGTCGAGCGGCCGCTCCGCCAGTTGCCTGGCGGAGCGGTGCTCTACCGTGCTGCGCCCGGCACCACTACACGCGCGTATCGCGCATCGACGTAAGCCCGCTCATCGGGCGCGCCTGATTGGCCCGTCTTTAAAAATTAATAATAATTCAGAGGTTGATCTGAGAACCATACATGCTTATATCAATCGACTTAGAATTTCACCCCCAACCCCCCATTTTAGGGATGACATTCCGTCCTGGGACACCCTGTATACACGTCCGCAACACGCATACGGCCAACGCGCTGAAGTTTATCAGCCCCGGGCGTTATATCGTTAGTGACGAGGGCGACGGGACGAGAGAGAGAGAGAGAGAGAGAGAGAGAGAGAGAGGAGAGAGAGAGAGAGAGAGAGAGAGAGAGAGAGAGAGAGGAGAGAGAGAGAGAGAGCGCATTCCGAAAGTCCGTTAAACCTCAGGATCGTTTGCGGTCCAGCTTCAGGGCTGATTTTACGGAGCGCATGCAAGAAGTAGACGGCCAGGGGACGAGTCGGCGGGCCGCGGGAGGGGGGGCTGGGCAGTGGAAAGGATATGCAGTCGAGGTGCATAGAAGTCGAAACAACAGGGAATCTCGAATATCAGAATGAGGTATATGTATACAGGGAGAGATGAAAGAGAGAGAGAGAGAGAGAGAGAGAGAGAGAGAGAGGGGCGGTGGGGGGGGGGGGGGAACTAAAAAGCGAAGATAGAGGAGATTCACCTCGTTTTGCGATGCGTACATATACATGAAGACAGATATACATACTCGTGCGTGGGTGTATACACATCGTCGGTATGTGCGCAACGAGAGAATGCGAGACAGAGAGGGAGGGCAAGATTGAAGCATGAAATATTCATGTTGACGGACATGGACTGACGCGTGCTGTTTATGCATCCGGATCCCGGGAGATTGCAAAAATACACATTCTCCCTGTATACACACCTCGAGTCGTCTCTTTCTTTCTTCCTTCGCTCTAGCTCTTTCTCTCTTTCCGTCCTTCTCATGCATGCCGTCCGCTCATTCTGTCCTGATTTTGTCGCTCATCTTGCTCTCTCTCTTCTTCTCTCTCTCTCTCTCTCTCTCTCTCTCTCTCTCTCTCTCTCTCTCACTCTCACTCTCTCTCTCTCTCTCTCTCTCTCTCTCTCTCTCCTCTCTCTCTCTCTCTCTGTGCACTATCCTTGGATACCGGAGCTTGAGTTTTCGGACGTGGAAACAGGGAAAGAGCGTGAAAGGAAATGCGCTGATGCGTGCATATCTGCATCAAATCCACCGCCGTCGTGCATGCATGCGTGCCCCTGAAGAGAACACATCCATACATACATGCATGTATATATGTATGGTTAACGGGTCAGCGTAACTTGGGGCACGAAAAACAGATCAATTTTCATTTTTTTCTTCTGATGAGACTTTTGGAATGACGATGTTGGGATTTTACAGATAATTGATACGTAGTCTTGACAAGTTTTATATTTTTTAAATAAAAAATTATTAATAAACAATGAAGATATTAAGAAAAAGGGATAAATATCTAGAAAAGGAAACCTTTCTGAAAAAAAAAAATGAATCACCATTTCCCCATATTTATTCGGCCTCTTTACAGATTGTCGCTCGCCGCAATTAACGTCGGAAGAGTGAAAATGGTGAAAAATTAATTAAACGAAATTAACCTAAACAAACCCAAACATCAACGTTTCAACGTTTAATGAGCTTTGTGAGCCACCGATATAGCAATAAATTTCAGTTGAAAAAATACATTGCGAGCACGTGCACTTTCACGTAATGTATACTACCCGGCCCAGAATATTGACATTTACTGCAAAGTGGAACCTGATTTTAAGGATTGCATAAAACTCCTTTGCTTTTTATCCCTTCGAAGATATTTATAATTGACTAGCTTATTTCGCCCGCGTGGAATTTAATCCATAGAAACTTCATTAACAGTTGCACACGTCATCAGGGGTTGTTTAAAAAAATCCTAAAATATGCGTCTTATTATTTGTTTTGGAGACTTTTTTTTTATCTGTAATCTGATATGAAAACTTAAAGTTTTGTATGACCGGATACTTTTTCGACATTGGAAAATTACCAGAATGGAAGATTGTAGAAAAAAAATCGACTTTCGACGAAAAATAAACGACTCTAATAATTTATTATTAACAAATGGATAAACATATCAACGAAT
>OZ010715.1:28812355-28837025 GCA_963932345.1 Ophion ventricosus | reverse complement strand
ATATATATGTGTGTGTGTATAGTGACATTTCGCAGGAAAGTGTAGGGTACATCGGGTGTACGAAACATGTAGTACAAGCGAGGCGATCCGAAGGCGTCTAGACGGCGGGCGGTACACCCAATTCCGGTGCGCTGGCGTGTGCCACTTCATAACTTATATCGAGTTGGGGAACGCACATGCAGCTTCGATACTCTCTCTTCCTCTCTCTCTCTCTCTCTCTCTCTCTGGGCTTGTCGCCCTCTTGAGATAAAAGTGGCGTAGGGTTGAAGGAAAAAAGGACGACGAGTTTAGCCACTAGACGGAGGGAAGGGAGAGAGAGAGAGAGAGAGGGAAGGGAAAAGAAAATCGGTTAAGTATCTATATAGTCTTGAAATTTGTGTCTCCATCTGGATTTTGCTGCATCACGGGGCCTTTCCATTCCATCTGAGAGGATACGCATCTTGCTCTTGTTTTCTCTCTCTCTCTCTCTCTCTCTCTCTCTCTCTCTCTCTCTCTCTCTCTCTCTCTCTCTCTCTATCTTTCTCTATCTCTCTATCTCTCTCTCTCTGTGTCTCTCTCTCTCTATCTCTCCGTTGCTCTTTTTCGATCTATTTTCGATTTGTCTCCTCTTGCTCTCTTCCTGAACCCTTTCAACCGAATTTTTATCGTCCTTTGCTTTCTCGCGTATCAACCCCCACGCAAAACGTCGTACTTGAAAAGAGAGAGAGAGAGAGAAAGAGAGAGAAAGAGTGCAGATCACTCTTCGACTTTTTTCCCTTCTCATTCATTTGTCCGTACAGTCGTTGCGAGACTGGGGAAAAAAAGAAAAGCCCAAAAATCGTACCGGAAGGACTCGATCGTGAAGGTATATGGAGTACAGGAGAGTCGTACACGCGCGGAAGAACGATAGAGAATTGTCCACGCGCTTGGAGAGCGTCCATCCGCGAAAAAGGATACATGGGACTTTTCGTCCGCGAGATTCGTGTTTTTCTTCTAGTCGTTTTGACAGAAGTCTACCTTTATATATATTCATATATAGGTATGTGTACGTGTGTCATATGCGATATATAGATATTGTATCGTGTCATCCGCGATGATTTGCAGACGTGTTTTCCACTCACGAGTTTTCTCTCTCTCTCTCTCTCTTGCTCTTTTTCTTCAAGTTCTCTCCTTCTCGTCCTCCTCCTTCATCCCTTTCTTTTCTCTCCCACGCAACCTTCCTTCGTCTTTTCTTCGTTTCTCTAGGACTGAAAATGCAGTTCGCACAACTACTTGCATTTCTATTCGTTTTTCTTGTTTTCTTTTCGAATTGTCGGATGTCAGTGGGTCTTTTGGTTTTTCAGTCGCCTCGTCTTTTTCCCGAGATGCAAAGTGCAGCACACTCGAGATGTATATATATATATATATGTGTATCAAGCTTTGGTGAAACGAAAAGAAAAACAAAACATTTGCCCTTTTCATCGCACGTGTAGTTTTTATTTTACTTTTTAAATTTTGACTATTTAAACATTTATTTACTTTTAAAAAATTATATTTACATTTATAAAACTTTTACCCCTTTAAACGATTTTAGCGGGTAAGAAAAAATGCTGGATTCAAGATTTTGGAGCCTTAGTGCTAGGATTCGATTACTTTTTGTCTTTGCAAGTTTGATTTACACGAAAATTTTTTATTTAAATTCAAACTTGAATAACTTGAATAAGGGTATTTAATAGGCTATTGTCTTAACTTCAATTTGCACGGAATATTTTTTAAACAATCTATAAATTGGCCGAGTCATGATGATTTTTGTGAAGGGTCAGATTGCTAATTGTTGCAATTTACTCTTTTTATTTTGTGCTTTTCCCGAAATGATGTTTTATGAAACGTGTTTCATACGGCGTACGGCCAATCATGCTCTGTCAGAAACAATATGCGGAGATTGGTTTAGACGCTTCAAAAATAATGATTTTGATGTTGAAAGTACAGATCGCTCTGGCGCACCGAAAAAGTTTAAGGCCCCACACCACGGTTCGTGCGCGGTACGAGGGTGTATTTTTCGTAATTATTTTCAAGCAAACGATGAATGGAATTTTTGAAGTTAATACTCATAGTCAATATATACATATAGAAGAATGTGTACGTATTTTTGTACTCGAATCTAAAGTATAGTTTGCGGTGTACGCCGTTTCCAAGAGGACACTCCAAGGAAATTGCTGCTCGGCGGTTGACAGCGATTAAGCCATACGGTTCATCTGAAAAATAAAATAAAAATATATTTAGAAACTAGACATATAGGTTTACAGTATCACGTAGGGGAATTTCGATATCTAAAAAAAAATGGCGGACTAGCGAATTTTATTTCCGATTTTCATGGAAAATTTTCATCGTTCATAAAAAAAATAGAAGGGGCCCTTTATAAAAAAATCCCTACGTGGTGCCATAGAGACTGGATTTTCAAATAGTTTAAGACTTGGCACATGCAAATCGGATGAATAGTTTTTTTAATATGTTGTCAACCCGGTTGAAAAACGTAGTTTCGAGAAAAACGCGTTCAAAGTTTTGCTGAAGGATAATTCAACATACAAACTAATTTTTTTTTTATTTCTCACCGTTAGTCAGCTATTCCTGGACCATACAACAGCTCCTCAGCATCCAGAGACTCATAATTTTTTTCATGTTTTGCACGCAGACGGTTTCACATTGCACGCAGACGGTTTCACGGTTTCACTTAAAATGCTGTATCTCCGCCAATTTTACAAATTTCTTTGAAAAATTTGATGAAAGCATTCTTAACAAATGTATTTTTCAGAAAATAAAAAAAAAATGACAAAAAAAATCTTTTTACCGTGGTGTGGGGCCTTAAAGACGAAGAATTGGTGGCATTACTTCACGAAGACTCATGTCAGAGCCTAGCTGAACTTGCAGAATCAATAGGAGTTGATAACACAACAGTTTTGAAAAGTTCGAAAGCATTAGGTATGATTCAAAAGCAAATACATTGGGTGCCGTACGAGTTGAAGCCGAGATACGTCGAATGGCGTCTTTTCACGTGGGAACGTGGCTGCTTCAACGGCAGAAAAGGAAAGGTTTTTTTGCATCTTATCGTGACTGGCGATGAAAAATGGATACACTACGATAATCCTAAGCGTAGAAAATCGCGGGGTAAGCCCGGCCATGCATCAACATCGTCGGCAAAGCCGAATATCCATGGTTCCAAGCTTCGGCACTGCATTTGGTGGGATCAGCTGGGTGTAGTTTATTATGAGCTGCTCAAACCGAACGAAATCATCACGAGAGATCGCTATCGACTACAATTGATGCGTTTGAGCCGAGTATCGAAGGAAAAAACGGCCGCTATACGAGCAGAGACGCGACAAAATGATTTAGCAGCATGACAACACTCGGCCACATGTTGCAAAACAGGTGAAAACTTAATTGGAAACGCTTAACGGGGTTACGTGGGTTTGAAAATTAAAAAAAAAATCCATTTTTTTTAAAATTTTATTATCTAATAATACAATATGTCTAGAATATTCTCCCAAAGTTTTAAGTCAATCGGAGTAAAAGTCTAGGAGAGAGAGAGTCTTTGGGAATTCCCCCTGTTGGGAAAGACCGGCCGGGAGCGACGCAGGTATACGCATTTTTCTCAAAACACTATTTTTGAAGTCGGTGGATACGATATCTCTAAAACTAATGCACCGATCTTATTGAAATTTTGCACACTCAAAAATAGCATTGACTAGTGATTGAACGAAGGTTTTTTTTCCGATTACAACTAATTTGAAAGGCTATACGTAGTGTAAATTGTACCAAAAATTGAACTATTTTGCATACAACTCTGCCAAAAATTCAAAATTCAATTTTTTTTTAAATCCTTCGTTCAATCACGAGCTATACTTATCTAGTAACAGAAAAAAATTGGTCTTTTAATTTCAGATAAAGCTATCATGAGTTATCCTGACCACCACGAAGACACTTTTTTTTTTAGGGGTCTCCGGAAACCAGGTCCCACCGGCTGAATTTCCCAAATATTTTGATGAATTTTTTTTTAAATATTGTTGAAATGTTCCTCTTTTATGTGCTTAACATTTTGAATAAAATAATTTATATATTATATTTTTTAAAAATTGAGAAAATATGCTTTTTTTGGCTTTGAAACCCACGTAACCCCTTAAATGGGAGGTCCTAACCCAACCGCCGTATTCACCAGACATTGCCCCTGCCGATTATCACTTGTTCCGATTGATGGCACATTGGCCTGGCTGAGCAGCCTTTCCATTCTCATGGAGATGCCAAAAAATGGGTCGACTTTTGAATAGCCTCAAAAGTCCGGTCGTTTTTCCGACGTGGAATTAAAATGCTGTCAGAAACATGGGAAAAAGTAGTGACTAGCGATGGGCAATACTTTCAGTGACATGTTTTTTTTTACTAATTTTTAAAAATAAAGCATTAATTTTCATGAAAAAACAGCGAGAACTTTTTCAACATCCCAATATATTAGGTGTATGACTTAATTTTTACAGATTTTTCAGCAAATTTATTTAATATAAAAAAATAGAGAACAAGGAACTTAATCTTGGAAATATTGTCCATCGTTTTCTATGACCTTGCGCCATCTCTCAGGTAACATACGAATGTCGTCGCGAAAGAAACTTGCAACCTTCGAAGCGATAAAGTCATCGACGAATTTACGCACATCGTCCAGCGTTTTGAACTGTTTGTCCACGAAGGCGTGCTGCATTGACCGGAACAAATGGTAGTCGGATGGAGCCAAGTTTGGTGAATATGCCGCGTGCGGGAGAACTTCCCATCCCAAGTTCAAGAGGGTCTTCTGAGTCGCGCGAGCAACGTGAGGTCGAGCGTTGTCATGCAGCAGTATGACTTGCCTGCTTCCTTGTCCAGTAAATAGCCTTTTCTGATAAAGTTCTTCGCTCAGTTTGTTCAATTGTCGGCTGTAGCGTTCCGCAATCACCGTCTGACCAGTTTCCAGGAGTTCGTAATAAAACCACACCCTTCATATCCTGTCCAGGGCGCGGCTGGTCACTAAGATCGAAATCACCACTTCTAAAACGTTTGTACCAATAATTACACGTTTCATAAGACACAACGTCCGCACCAAGAACACTACAAATTGATTCCCGTGCTTTAGAAGCATTTTTTCCTTGTTGGAATTCGTACAAAATGCAGTGCCGAATGTGCTGTTCATCAGTTGCCATCGTAAACTCTGCTATTCTGAGAGGTTATGTAACTCACGTAGACTTGTCGTTCGGTGTTCTGAAACCTTGCGTCCGATCCTTTCAAAACCACAAAAGACCGCGAAAATATTTCTATTTTAAATATAATTTTAAGCTCGAAGAAAAAATCTGTAAAAATTAAGTTATACACCTGATACATATGTCGCAACAATAACGCATCGGAGAAGTGGACATTTCCTGGCTACTCCAGATCGTACTGTCGAGGGTTGACGACACGTTGCCAAGCGGGTCGTTATCGAAGAGGAAAGAGTCCTTTCAGATGAGCGCAAGCTTCGTTCGGTATCAAAGAGGACACAAACGCACACACATGCACACACACACACACACACACACACACACACACACGTTCGCTCCCTTTCTGGCTTTCTTTCACACGGTTGGGTATACGAAAGCTCACTAGGCTTTTTATTTTCTCGCCCTCTCGCGCCTTGTTCACTCTTTCTGCCTGATAATTCATGCACGATGCTCCCCACATCCATTTATATCCCATCCGTGTCCCTTTGTTCAAGCTCGTTTTACCGAGTGAAAAAACATACAATTTTCCCGCGGTTACGGGGAACGCACATGTATGCGTGTGTATCTGTGTATACGATGCGGCGTTACGAAACGTTTGAGAAAATCGGTAGCTTCATAATTACTCCGATCGCGTTCTTTTTCCTTTTCTTTGTACTTGTTTGATACTTTGTTGAAAAATATTTCATCGAGCGACTTCAAAACCGGACAGAGCGTAGTTTACAATGTTTTCCCTTGTATGCCTGGGTAATTTTTCGATATGTTTATTTACTCGTTAATAAGAAATGGTTAAAGGCGTTTTTTTTTGTCGAAAATCGAAATTTATTTTTTCTACAGCTCACCATATTGGTAGTTTTCAAAATTTCCGACACTTAGAGAACGCACAGCCTAAACCGCTGAAGATAGAAACATGAAATTTGTAAGGTATATGTTTCTTAGAAGGTGCAGTGGTGTACGAAGGAAGGATTTTCCGAAAATCGACCTCTAAAAGGATGGAATGGGATGATACGGTAGTAGTCTCGCCAAGGCGTTTTTTTATAGATTTTTTTTTTCAATTTTGAGGATTCATTCAAGACACTGTTAAATGACTACCTGCAAAATTTCAAAAGGATTCACCGTTCCGTTTTCGAGATATTGGCAATCAAAGATTTCATGGTTTTACACGTGTTCTTATGGGGAGCAGTGGATAATTTTACATTCCACGCAATAACTTCGAAACTTTTGTAGAGTTTTTTTTGTTTCAATTCACAATTACGAAGGAACATATGACGAAGTGGGTAAAAAAAATCATGAATTTTGACCGTTTAGTTTCAGAGATTTAGCGATTTGAGGGGCCAGTCCACTTTGAAAATTTCAAAAAATCGATTTTTTTTTACTGTTTTCGAAAGTACATACATTCAGAAATATTGTGTCAATATTGCCGATTGAGTTTAGGTAAGAGTTTTTCATAGTATAAACTTCAAACGCGTTTTTCTCGAAACAACGTTTTTAAAATCTAGCTCCATCGTATCTCTAAAACTAATAAACCGATTCTCTTGAAATTTGAACCACATATTGTAAACATGATTCGCAACAAGATGACCCTCGATGGTTTTAAAATTTTTATTTTTACTCTTTTTTTTGCGAAAAACTGCGAAAAAAACGCGTTTTTTAAATACTTTTTTCGTTTTTCATCTGCCATTTTTTAATTTTTTGATAAAACATTATATCCGAGGGTCATTTTGTAGCTGGTGTCATACTGAATCTAATGGACTTTGATTTTTTTGTTTCAGACAAGGCGTTGCCGAGTTGTGATGGAGCTACCTAGCCCACCTATTTTTGAGGCGTTACGTTAAACTATAGTTTTTGTACTTAAAAATGAATAAAAATGAATGAAATTTTTTTTTTAAATGTATTTCAAGACTTTATTTATCAAGCCCAACAACTTTTATATTCATATCTTTTATAAAATCCTCAAAAAAAATCGCGAAAATAGACTTTTTTTCGTGGCTCCAAAGTGGACTGGCCCCTTAAATTAAGCAATGTCTAGCGACGCTAGCGTGACGAAGCGACTGGAGCAGACTAGAACTAGATTATAGTACTGTGTGCATATTCGTATACGGAGAGTATCTACGTATTAGTAGCCGGAATGGATAGTCTGATACAAAAGTGAGGGTTAGGTAAACATTATATTAGGCGTTTTCATCATTACAAGTTTTTACATTCTGATAAGATGTACAATTTACATTATAAGGATATTTTGCAATATTTCGAAGCTTTCATCGATTGAGCGGAGACGAAACTTTTTAATGTGACTGTGGCGAGACTACTACCTCAAAGGTTTTATGGAAAATTGTATTCCTTGAGTGTATCAACTTGAAACTCGGTATAAATATTCTTCAAAATAAATAAAACGCATATTTTGTAAATAAAAAACAACCCTTAATACGGGGTGCAACTGATAATAAAGTTTCTATGAGAAAATCTGATTGCCTGCTTTTATCTACTTGAAAACATAGTACGAGGTGCTAAGTAATGACACACAAATTAAGTAATGACACAGATTTTTTTCAATTTTTTTACTCGAATAGAATTACAGTTCAATATTGTCTCCCTCAACATAACTTCCTTGGAAAATCACACAGCGCTGGAGACGGTTCTTCCAATCCTCATAGCAGTGCTGGAACTCGGATACTGGAATAGCTTTCAGCTGGTCGGTTACAGCCGTTTGGATGATCTCGAGTGTCCCAAAATGACGTCCTTTGAGGTGATTTTTCAATCTCGGAAAGAGGAAAAAGTCACAAGGGCTCAAGCCAGGTGAATAAGGAGGCTGAGGAGCCACAGTAATGTTTTTACTAGCCAATAGCTCGTTTATTGAAATTGCTGTGTGACAGCAATTTTTCTCATTCCCAATTTATTGGTCAAAATCTGATGAACGGTGGTGTGAATAAAATTCAACTCTTCCCCGATCATTCTGACTGCCAATCGACGCTCTGAACGCACAAGATCCCGGATTCTATCGACATGCGTCGTTCATCTTCAATCGACTCTCTTCGTGCTGAAAATGCCTTAAGGGCCGGGTAAGGTTAATTCGGTGAAAAAAGCATATATTCAAGAATTTTTTTAGACTGTACAGGTAATGCTGGTCTATTTAATTAATTTCCATATAATAATACAACATCTGAACTATATTTTTCCAAATTTTAATTGCAATATATTGATAAATAAGCCGTTGGCAGCAAATCTCCGTAGGCGCCTCGAAAAAAAGTTGTTTTGCGATGTACGCTATAACTCGTCACTGGATCATCTGAAACAAAAAATCGAAATGCGTTTATTAGGTGAGATATTTCTCGAGGTAACGCTGCCGAGTTTTTTTTTATAATTATTTTTTATCTTACAATAACAAATTTGCCGATTTTTTAAAGCGAAAATCACGTTTTTGACTTCCAAGAGCTACCGAAAATGAAAATTTCAAGTGAATCGTTTGAAATTTGTTTGAGTTATGAGTCCGGCCGACTTGAAAAATGTAGTTTTGAGATAAACGCGTTTAAAGTTAGTAGAAAGTCACGACATGAATCGAGACGGGTTGCGGCTAGTATTCAAATTCGAGTACTCAGAGATTTTTCACACCCATAATCTTTTGGAATATAATTTTATAGGTAAAGGTACATTTTTAACAAAAAAAATCGATTTTTGGACAAACCTAGAGTGGCCTAAGGCCTTAAACCACCGAAAAATCTCGGCCCCTAACAAAACACTGTCTCTGTAGGCTTACTGATTTTTTCAAAATTTTCCGTTGCACTGTGCCCAGACCTGGTACGATTACAGAATTATCCCTCTTCAACGTCCTTTAAAAATCTGTTCATTTCAAGTTCGTCTTATATAAGAAAATCAAGTACATTGATCAATACCACCACTTGTTTTTCTCCACAATTGAAGATGTTGAAACCAACGAGAAAGTCTTCCTCTCTACGATTTGGCAGCTTTAAGCTGTTTCCCTTTGGTCATCAGTTTTAATTTCTGCATTTTGGTACGTTCGGTAGCAACGCATCGAAACGGCGATTAACCGCACTGATTCATTCATTGCCTACACGGAGAAGGAGAAAAGTGTGCCTCACATAATGACTCGCTTGTGCGAAGAGAGCTCAGCTTTGTATATATTTATGCAAACATTATATGCCAGTTGAATAATTCAATATGGCTGAGACTTTAGAGCCTCGAGCGATCCAGATGGAGCTTCTGTGCGAAATAGACAAGGAGGATAAACAACGAGGCTGTACGATGCTGATATCTTCTTCTCTTGCTCTTTGTCTTTGGGGATTGCACTCGTTTCCGTGCTTTCTTATGCACCTGTAAAACACGCTGATGCATTCGTATATTTGTGTTTCTCTCTCCTCCTCGTTCTCTTCGACCTTATTTTCATATGTGTATATATATATTATATATATATACAGGGTGACAATTCGAAGGTTGCTATGTATTTGTTAAGGTATCCCTTTCACGAACTCGAATATTTAATAATTCACTGATTTTCCTCCACAATTACGTTAAAATACATTCCAGTATACTGGTAAAATTTCAAGCCAAGTTGGCGAATTTTTAATGAAAAATGACGACTTTAAAAATCGTCTAATTTATGCAGCACTTTATGGAGATCACGTGCTTGTCACATTTCTATCTAATAATTTATATACTAAATAACTCTAGATATTTCATATGAACTGTACTAAGGAAGTAAACAATTCTAAAGATTCCCCAATGACAATAAAAAAAGGGGATCACCGAATATTTAAATAAAATATTAATGATAAAAGTCAGAAAAATGTGACTGGCAGAAGAATTTTCGTCACCGCGACTTTTTAGAGAAAACGTCAAAATGTCCAAAATTGCAAAATTTGTGCGAAATCTTTTTATTCCCGTTTACCGTTTGGTATAATAATTAATTGTAACTTATTTGGATAAAGCGCCATTGTAATCTAAGCATTATTAAAAAGGGCCCTGTTTATGGGCCCGCAAGTAACGGCCCTCCCCGAAAGGAATACCTTAAGGATCTCGCGCAGATATTTTGCGACTGAGAAAAATATTATTTTAAATTATTTTTCGAGTCCTCTTCGAAAAAAAATAAATCGTATTTTTGTGATAAGTAGTATTTGCTGGAAAAATAGATCATTATGAAAAAAAAAAATCCATTTTAACTTCGGCAGGATAAAGATAATAAAATTTCGAATACGACATACTCTCGAAAAACTTTTTTCGTGCATTGCGTCATTGAGCAAAAAATGAACAAAGATGTATTTTTAAGTAGATAAATGGAAATTAATTTCATTTGAAAAAAAGTTTTTCGGAGTTTTGTATACGTCATTCAATTATTTTCATTCTGACGAATTGGAATTTTGTTTTTTTTTTTTCATAATCCTATTTTTTTGGCAAATACTACTCATAAATCGATTCATCAAGAAAAAAATGATCAAAGATGCATTTTAAAGCGGATAAAAAGGGATTCAATTTCATTTTTTTTAAACTTTTTTTGTAGTGTCTCGTATCCGGAATTGAATTATCTTCATTCTGTTGAACTCAAAATGGAATTTTGATTTTTTTTCAGAATGCTCAATTTTTTTTAGAAAATACTACTTATTGTAAAAACACGCTGTATTTTTTTTTAAGCGCGCTTGAAGAACTATTAAATATCATACTTTTCACGGTCGCGAAAGCTTCGCGCCGGACTCTTGAAAAAAAAACATGGCCACCGTACAATTGTCACCCTGTATGTGCGCGAGGGTGTACGTGTGCTCTCGAGTCTACGAAGCTTTATACAACAGTTGCCCGCGACCCAAGGGTAGTCTCCCTCTCACACTCGTCGTTTTAATTGCAAGCGGAGCGACTCATCGCGACCCTATGCGCGCCAAGAGACAATCATCCTAAATCCCGTCTTTCCACTACTTCTCTTCCCTGTCGCATGAGCACGACTCCTCCTACGCCTTGGCAATTCAGTTCCACCCCCGGCTAATTGGAAATTTGTTGTGTAATGCATTTTTCTTCCGTCCTCAACCCGTCGTTTTCCCTCCTCGCTCAACTGCGCTTACCGGCGTTGCAGTATCTCCGATCTCGACTTGAGGAGAAACTTCAGTTCATTTTTGCCGACGAATTATGATATATTGAAGGAAGTGGGCATCGCGTATATATCTAAACGTATAAAAGAGTGCTCGATTGACTGACTTACATATAAACATACAGCCTAAACGGCTTAAGGCCTTAGGCCAGTCTAGGATTTTCCAAAAATCGATTTTTTTTTGTTAGAAAGGTTCCTTAGTACGTATAAAATTATATTCCAAAAGATTATGGGTGTGAAAAATGTCTAAGTACTCGATTTTCAAATTCTAGCGCAACCCCTCTTGATCCGCAACGAGCTCCTTTCATGAGCGCCGTGGTGGGCTGTAGTTTGGGGGACTGGAGCAGGTATACGGCAGGGGATACTGAAGTACTAAAACCAGTGATGATCTTCTTACTCGATGCATCGGCGGTTCCACACAGAACAGTAACGAAAGTTTCAATTTGACTGTGTGGGCCTTGGCCTCAAAATCAATTTCCAGTGGTAAAACTGTGTTGAATATAGCGACAGATATTGCGGTTTGCGTGTACAATGACGGTTTTTCTTCAATTTTGCACGTAATGCAAGCAATGGACTTGAAAATCGGCCCGGATAGCTACAATAAGTGCCTGGAGGTGGACGAACAGCGCATAAAGCTTGCAGAGAGATCACTGTCTGAAGCTGTAAAAGAGTCACGGATCGCCTTGAAATCGCACAGAAAAGAAACGCAGGACCAGGACACTAACCTGGAAGGCCAACTGTATGGTGCGGGCATCGCAGATTAAAGTATTGAAACATTATTCATGTCGTGACTTCCTACTAACTTTAAACGCGTTTATCTCAAAACTACATTTTTCAAATCGGCCGGACTCATAACTCAAACAAATTTCAACCAATTCGCTTGAAATTTTAACTGTATATTTGGAATTACATTTTCTGAGGCACTACGTAGGATTTTTTAATTATATTGCACAGTTCCTTTTTTATAAACAATTTTCTGATGATTTTCTCATGGCATTTTATACTTTTTGTTTTAGAAATGCGCCATTTTGACAAAAAACAATATATCAAAAAAATCCTACGTTCTTCTATAGCTATTCTTATATATAATCGAAAAAACTTTAGTGTCTCATCATATTTAACTCAAAAATTATAGGAGCTGTTGGTCCGGCCGTTAACCTTCCAGAAATATTGGGTGAAGCAAAAAGTTCTGAGCGTTTTCCGCTAGATGTCTTTAGTGAGCCATATCTCACGATGTATACATCGCATCGGGTCATACTATACGGCGATTTAAAGGTGACATTACGCTTCAAAAAAAGTTCTTTGACAGTTTTGTGTTTGGTGAAGCCAGTTGTGTGTTACAGCGTTCCAAAATGGAGGTAAAAAAAAAGAAAATTTGATACATTCTTCAGTACCACTACGACCAAGGTGAAAAGGCGGAGCAGGCGGCCAAAAAAATTTGTGCTGTTTATGGAGCCAATACAGTATCGAATGCAACAGCAAAGCGGTGGTTCCAACGATTCCGTTCTGGTAATATAGACGTCGAAGATGAGGCACGCTCTGGTAGGCCAATCGTCGAAAATGTAGATAAAATCATGGAAATCGTCGAGTCGGACCGGCATATGAGCACTTATTCCATTGCCCAGGAACTGAAGATTGGCCAGAAAACCGTTTGGAACCATTTGCATAAGGCTGGTCTCAAAAAGAAGCTCGATATATGGGTGCCGAATGAATTGACACAAAAGAACCTTTTGGACCCAATTGATGCCTGCGATTCTTTGCTGAAATGTAACGAAACCGACCCATTTTTGAAGCGGATGGTGACTGGCGATGAAGAATGGGTCACATACGAGAACAACAGCCGAAAAAGATCGCGGTCCAATCGCGGTGAGCCGGCCCAAACGATCGCCAAGCCCGGATTCACGGCCAAGAAGGTTTTGCTGTGTGTTTGGTGGGATTGGAAGGGAATCATCCACTATGACCTGCTTTCATCGGGCCAAACACTCATTTCGGACCTCTATTGTCAACAACTGAGCAGATTGAAGCAGGCGATTGACCAGAAGCGGCCAGAATTGGCTAATAGGAAGGGTGTTGTGTTCCATCAAGACAACGCTAGGCCGCACACATCTTTAACGACGCGCCAGCAGCTCCGAGAGCTTGGATAGCAGGTTCTATCGCATCCGCCGTATAGTCCAGACCTGGCACCAGCGATTATCACCTTTTTAAGCATTTGCAAAATTTTCTTGATGGTACAAAACTGGCCTCAAGAGAGGCTTGTGAAAATGAGCTGGTCAAGTTTTTTTACCAATAGGGACGAGGACTTCTTCAATCGCGGAATTATGAAATTGCCTTCAAAATGGACAAAAGTTATCGAACAAAACGGCGCATATTTGATCTAAATCGGATAATCCTAACTATGTTAATTTCATCGTCGAAATAAAGCGAAAAAACGCTCAGAACTTTTTACTGCATCTAATACATAGACCCAATTCATATTACCGTTTGTACATACATATGTGTGGGTACGTATCCTTGGGACTGTTTTACATCTTCGAGCTAACCAAATTAGCTTTCCAATGACGCGTGTTATTCTTCTACTCAAACGGGGATTAGACCCTTCCTATCTGAATATTTATTTGCTCAAGAAGGATGCGAGCGATTCCGGCAACATTTCGAGCGGATGATTATCCGGTGTGATCTCTCTCTCTCTCTCTCTGTCTCTAGTTACGGGAATCAACTGGGACTGGAAGGCCACAAACCCAAGCCGCGTACAGAGTTTATTTCCCCGTTGACCTCGGATCAAACCCCTGCATCCCTGTCTCCATCCTACACCTTAACGAGCCAAGGAAAATCCACCCGGGGACTAGTTTGCTTAGGATAATTTTGCCGCATGCATATTTAAACGTTTCACCCTCTCGGCCTCCTCGCGCGCCCTCTACCTCCTTCCGCCTTCCCATTCATCCCTCTCACCACACCGTCGTATGCACACACTTTCGTGCAAACTCGTACTCATTTTCTCCGAGTTTGTCGTGCTGCTTTTGCGAGCCGCAAACTTCCGCAAAACAGTGCGGTCCACTCCGGATATCACTCCGTGTTTTAATCGCGTTTACACGTGGAACAAATCTGCGAGAGAGTAAAAAAACAAAAAGAATAGCTGCCAGGTTGCCAAGTGGAAGACGCGTAAAGCAGGGTTTCGTAGTCGTTTGTGCAATTGTTTGAGGTCTTGCGTACCTTTGGATAGTCGAAAAACAAAGCTTTTTTTTTTGGGATTTTTAGCCAAAAGTAAAAAGTAAAAAAAAACGTGATTGAAAGATTTTCTTCTAGCATTGCATGAGAAAAAACATTTCAATGTTCAATGTAATTAATGTTAATGTTTCAAAATCTAACTAATTAGAAAGCGACTGTTGGTTCATTACTGCATTGTGCCAAATCATGTTGTATACGTCCGATGTTTTTATGCAATTCTTACTTTGCTCAATTTAACTCATACCCATGCTCAACTTAGGCCAATCGTCGAAAATGTCGATAAACTCATGGAAATCGTCGAGTCGGACCGGCATGTTAGCACTTATTCCATTGCCCAGGAACTGAAGATTAGCCAGAAAACCGTTTGGAACCATTTGCATAAGGCTGGTCTCAAGAAGAAGCTCTCGATGTATGGGTGTCACACGAATTGACGCAAAAGAACCTTTTGGATCGAATTGATGCCTGCGATTCTTTGCTGAAACGTAACGAAATCGACCCATTTTTGAAGCGGATGGTGACTGGCGATGAAAAATGGGTCACACACGAGAAAAACAGCCGAAAAAGATTCTGGTCCAATCGCGGTGAGCCGGCCCAAACGATCGCCAAGCCCGGATTAACGGCCAAGAAGGTTTTGCTGTGTGTTTGGTGGGATTGGAAGGGAATCATCCACTATGAGCTGTTCCCATCTGGCCAGACACTCAATTCGGACCTCTACTGTCAACAACTGATCAGATTAAAGCAGGCGAAGCAGAAGCGCCAATAATTGGCCAACAGGAAGCGTGTTGTGCTCCATCAAGACAACGCCAGGCCGCACACATCTTTAACGACGCGGCAGAAGCTCCGAGAGCTTGGATGGGAGGTTCTATCGCACCCGCCGTATAGTCCAGACCTGGCACCAAGCGATTATCACTTTTTCAAGCATTTGCAAAATTTTCTTGATGGTACAAAACTGGCCTCAAGAGAGGCTTGTGAAAATGAGCTGGTCAATTTGTTTTTTTATTAATAGGGACGAGGACTTCTTCAATCGCGGAATTATGAAATTGCCTTCAAAATGGACAAAAGTTATCGAACAAAACGGCGCATATTTGATCTAAATCGGATAATCCTAACTATGTTAATTTCATCGTCGAAATAAAGCGAAAAAACGCGCAGAACTTTTTACTTCACCTAATATTATGTGTGCAAAACAACATCTCTCAAATGGCCACTATGTTTCTGCTCGCAAACGGCTTTTTTAAATCCCTTCGTCTTTCAGTCACCGCCCTGTATAATCGAATTAAATATACAATGAAATTGATTATAGATATAATTTGTGATATCAAATCGTATTGCCCAGATTTCAGTACCCCTTTTAACTGTCGAAGTGGATGGTGAAGATTGGAACACATGGAAACCCGAACAAACCCAAACGAACTTTGAAGTTAACATTTCATTGGGTGAATGTGTATGCAAAAAAAAAAAATCCGTATCTTTTAATCACGACGAACCCGCCTCACTGCGCTAATTGAAACGTTGAACAATGAAAGTTCGAAGCTTGCTCCCCGAACTGCGCGTGAACGTTCCGCAGCACTTGGCCTTATATATATAAGGACTCGTCGTCGAACTTATTAAGTTGCAATGCGTCAATTAAGAAGTCTTTGATTTCTTGAAATCTCAGTACAAAAGACTGCGACAAACCCGTCGGAGAGAGAGAGAGAGAGAGAGAGAGAGAGAGAGAGAGAGAGAGAGAGAGAGAGAGAGAGAGAGAGGACAAATTTTCGACGTATTTTATTGAAGCGGTGCAATTGCGTTCCATCGCGAGACGAATCGCCTCTTTGGATTGTTCAATCGAATGGCGGAATAGCAGAGTGGCAATCAGCTCTTTGCTGTGCTTCGTAGCCTCTCGATCCGCTACTTTTGTAGCACTGGGCGTAGAAGAAGAGCGAGGTAGAGAGAGAGAGAGAGAGAGAGAGAGAGAAAGAGAGAGAGAGAGAGAGAGAGAGAGAGAAGACAGACTGCTCTGATATTTCGCCTTCAGTCGACGAATTATTCATATCGCTCGGATGGCTATCGATAGCCAAGACTCTTTTCATCGTCAATGCTCTCTTTCTCTCTCCCTCTCTCATTTTCATTGACAACAGTACATTCCTTTATTATTTGCCTTCTGATTTGCTTTTGTATTCAGAGACTCCCGCTTGATTCTTTCCGGACAAATTAAATCTTGATTACTACGTTTTCGATGTTCGTCTCGCGTTTTTTCGACAGGAGGAGAAAAGGGAAGAGCGGGGAGAGAGAGAGAGAGAGAGAGAGAGAGGGAGTATGTGAGAGAGAGGCCCACGACATAAAGAAGACTTTGGCCCGTTGCCCGTTCATCTAGTCTCGTTCCTCGATTCTTCGCCCGTGTATACGTTCGGCCAAAGAAAATACGAAGGCGAAGAAGGTAGAAGAGATAGATCAAGAAGTAAAATAGAAGCGGTGAAAAGTCTCGTAGTTTAAGGTTGTGCATGCTCATTCCTCAACAGACGTTCCTCATCCACTGGCTCGAGTCTCTTTTCAGCTCAGCGCTCTCCGATGAACGATTCTTCCGCCTCCTCCTCCTCCTTCTCATTTTCTTTCACTTCCTCCTCCTACCTTCCACACCGGCTTATCCTAATCGTCTTCATCCTCGTCCTGCTCCGTATCCTCTTCCTCCTCCACTTGCTTCGCATCCTCGTCCTCCTCCTCCTGCTCATCTTTCAACATCTTCCCCTTCTCTTCATGTTCCTCCTTCGCGTACCCTCCTCTTGCTTCTCCTCCACCTCTTTCCCCACCTTCCCTTCCTACTCGGCATCGTCTTCTCGTTCCTCTTCTTGTAGCCTCGGTTTCGCGTTTCGGGTGTCTTTGACGACTAGAACTCTCGCACAATGCGGCAAATATACGATGCAAATCTCGAGGAGTGGTTTTTAGACGCGGCAACGCACTAGTCACTAGCCATTTTTTTCTTTTTTTTTTCCATTCTCCTTCTCGTTCTACTATACTCGATGCACTTTCCGTTTCTGGGTTTTTGCCATCTATGAAACAGCATGTTATGAGCCATACACTGCCAATGGCGGATGCCATCCCTCACAGTGTTCATTCATGCTCATTTTCCACTACCGGAAAATATGGACTTATTTTTCCGCCTCTGTATATTTATATACAGGGTGGACCATTTAACGTGACCACCCCAAATATATCCGTTGCCTTTGGAGTGACGAAAAAAATGTCAGTAGGTAATTTGATTGATTTCAAAGGGCTGATACAGTGGTGAAAAATTCATTTTTGTCAAGGTCATAGTTTTTGCATTCTCAAGGTCATCTATGGTTTTTCAAAGGGGAACATGTTTTTTTTTTTATATTAAGACGTTGTAGCTGATATTCAGACGAATCCAACGACCTATGATATCATGATCTTGAAATGATTTTTCACCAAAATACACGTGTAAAAACGAGAAATCGTGACGGTATCGGCAATAAGAATATCCGAATAACGTAATTGAATTTTTGGTGCAAAAAATTTATTTTAACAAATGTTTGAAGTGATGGCCATTAACCTCGACATATTTTTGAAGACGTCGGATGAATGATTCTCTTGACCTTCGAATAGTTTCTGGTGTGATAGAGGCGCAGGTTATCAAACGAATACAATAATGTCAATAGTCGGAGATGTTTCTGATGTTTGTAAATACTGGCATTGTAACGTAGTAACACTTTAGTAGAGTGAAGAATGTTTACCATTTACCAATATTAGAATCAGTAGACAAGTGTATCCATCCAATGTAACATGTAATAACCGTATTGAAAATGGTATTGTATACAGTCAAGCAGACTGATTGTACAGTCAAGCATGATGTTCCGATGCCGTCGGCGACCATGCGAGAACGAATTACAAGAGCCTGCGCCGCTATCACACCAGAAACTATTCGAAGGTTGAGAGAATCATTCATCCGACGTCTTCAAAAATGTGTCGAGGTTAATGACCATCACTTCGAACATTTGTTACAATAAATTTTCTGCACAAAAAATTCAATTACATTATTCGGATATTCTTATTGTCAATACCATCAAGATTTCCCGTTTTTACACGTGTATTTTGGTGAAAAATCCTTTCAAGGTCATATCATAGGTCATCGGATTCGTCTGAATATCAGCTACAACGTTTTAATAAATAAAAAAAAAACATGTTCCCATTTTGAAAAACCATTGATGACCTTGAGAACGCAAAAACTATGACCTTGACAAAAATGAATTTTTCACCACTGTATCAGCCCTTCGAAATCAATCAAATTACCTCCAGACATTTTTTTCGTCACTCTCAAGGCAACGGAGATATTTGGGGTGGTCACGTTAAATGGTCCACCCTGTATATATATATATATATACATATATAAGAAAAAGGAAAAGCAGACGAGAAATTTCCGTGTCTCTCTGATGAGGTAGAACGAGGGGAAAAACGCAGTTCGGCAGGCGTGGATGGATTGCATCGATTATCTATCGGCCAAGATAGCCCGCGCAAATGGAACTACTTTCATTAGAAATAGTTCCCGCAGGTGCGCAGGAACTTCGCTCTTTGCAGTCGAAAAAAAAAATGACTGATCCTCCGAAAGGGGTTATAGGTAATTTGTTATCGTTTTCTTATACGCTATTGCCCATATGGAAAATTGACCGTGCGTCCCTCATGCAATTTGGAACCTTGAAGAGATTATTTGTGGATTCCCTAGTAGGGATTTCCGTAGAAGAGCTGGCCCGGGCGCCTATTAGGGAATGGTAGGGTATTTAAGTTGCCTAAAACATTGTCCAAGTCCAAGTACGGAGACCAATTACGGAGGATATCGTTGTAGATTCACTAGTAGCGATTTTCCCAATACTACCAGCATTTGCTATTATAGGGGCAAACCAGTATAAATTGCTTGACTGAAGAATTTATAGCATATTAATCTTTACGATCGATTACCTCTTTGCCTGTCTGACTCTCTCTCTCTCTCTCTCTCTCTCTCTCTCTCTCTCTCTCTCTCTCTCTCTCTCTCTCTCACGCTTCCTTCCCGTGCGGAAAATTGGCAGGTTATACCTAATACAATTTAGGGCCTTCAATTGATGATTTGTGGATTCCATAGTAGGGTTTTCCGTAAAAGAGCCGGCTGCCTATTAGGGAATGGTAGGGTAGGTAGGTTGACTAAAACTATGGTCCAAGTACGAAGACCAAGTAAAGGCCTTTAAGGGGTGTAGTTGTAGATTCCCTAGTAGCGATTTCCCCAATACTACTAGACTTTGCTATTGTAGGGACAAATCAATATAAATTGCTTGACTAAAGAATTTGTGACATAATAATTATCGAGATCGATTAAATATAATAATTAAACTATGCGTTTAGTAGACGAGCTTTGATGCTTTGAACCAACACGCATGCAGTGCATTCATTGGAACAACGCGGTATCAAACGTGTCAAAATTTGCGACAGAATTCGAAGCCTCAAATGTATTGAAATAACACATTTCTTTACCACAATGCACACGCACACACGTACGCATATATGGCTGCGATAATTTGTTATGACGCACCGTTGAGGCAATTTTACAGGTCCTGGTTATTTTGCACGGAGAGAATTAAATGTTAAAAATTACCGTGCAGTAACGGTAACCAGATGACAACCCTGAAACTTCGCTTATTATTACTGAGTAAAACACAGATTTTCACGAAAATAAAATAAAATTTCTTCTTCAGATAGAACATTTTACCAGATTTTCTAGTAAATTTTCATGTGTAACAAAATACGCAAAACTTAAATTTAAAAAATATATAATATCAGCGAAATTTTACTGTGCATTTTATTATTTTATGCCTTTCAAAAATGTCTATAAAAAAGTAGCGTCTTTATAACAGTTATTTTAAGATTTATTATAAAATTTAATGAGTGTTATAGGAAAATGTATTGTGGTCTCGGTAAAAATTATCGTGCGCGCTACCCTTTTTGTGTAGTAAAATTTTACCTACGTATTTGAAATTTTCTGTAACGTGAGTTAAAAAAAAACTTGTCGCATACGAATTATTATGCTTTTCTCACTTGTCACCACATTGAAATATATCACGGTAATTTTTACCGTGAAATTCACGACAAAAATTACTTTTTAATTCTCTCCGTGTTCCTTCAATGGCCCTCGGTAGCAAAGAGTGACTAGCCACTGACGGTTTATGTGAAGCTTCCAGTCTAGGGCCTTAATGGATTTAGGGAGAATTAAGATCGGCCCGATCAAAGCCTGAACTCAATTTCCGCACGGGTTATTTTTATATGCCCTCGTTGCGCTCTCTTTTCTCTCTCTCTCTCTCTCGCTCTTTCTCTTCCTTACAGATTCAATACGAAGGAAAAATAAAAAAGGGAGAGACAAAAAGGGGCGGGGTATCACAATATTCCCTAGTGGAGAATTGACTCGATTTTGGCCAAACTATTTAACCAAGAATACGCGGTTAGCACAGCGGGAGGATCGGTGAGAGGGAGGAACGGAAGGATCTTCGGGAGACTTTGAAAAGTTGACCGTCGAAGCAAGCAATTTCGAAGGCTGGAGAGGCGAAAGCTCGCAGTACGATGGAGCGACGGAGAGGATTGCTCGGGTTAAACTTCTCGCGGTCTCTTGTACTCGTTCTTTTCGATGTTTCCTTCTAACCTCTCTCTCTCTCTCTCTCTCTCTCTCTCTCTCTCTCTCTCTCTCTCTCTCTCTCTCTCTCTCTCTCTCTCTCTCTCTTCTCTTTATTTTATTTTTATTGGCGTTTTTGTCTTCATATTCGCAACTTTCTTTGTATTTGCATTTTTGTTTCTTTTTTTTTTGGTTTCTACAGATTTTGTTTTCTTCTGTCTTGTATCGATAGCGTGTATATATTTTTCAGATCGATATTGAAGTCATTGGATTTCTTACAAATGGACAACTGTCGTCAAAACCTTCCTGTAAGACCACGCCATTACGTCACCATTTAGCAATATTTTTTAATGAAAAAATTGATTTAATGCGAGATGTACATTTACAAGGATAAAAAAATCGAAAAGCAAGCGATGAATTAAAAAAAAATCAATTTTATGAATAAGCTGAAGACTCTTTATATGGGCCTAATATTGCTGCCTAACCCGTAAGTAATTTTAATCATTGGTTTTTTACGTGTCCAAACTTTAAACGCGTTTTGCTCAAAACTACATTTTCGAAATTGGCGTGCAGGATTACTAAAAAAACTATTAAACCGATTGAGTTAAAACTTTGCAGGAATGTTATGAATGTTAGAAAATATCGGGAATGTTAGAAAAAAAAACTACTTGCTTAATTCAAATCCGGAGTAAAAGTCTAGGAGAGAGGGCCTTTGGGAATTTCCCCCGTTGGGAAAGACCGGCCGAGAGCGACGCAGGTATAGGCATTTTTTTCAAAACACTATTTTTGAAGTCGGTGGACACGATTTCTCAAAAACTAATGCACCGATATTTATTGAAATTTTTTTTTTTCGATTACAACTAATTTAACAAGGCTATTACGTAGTGTAAATTGTACCAAAAATTTAACTATTTTGAATACAACTCTGCCAAAAATTCAAATTTCAATTTTTTTTTTAATCCTTCGTTCAATCACGAGCTGTACTTATTTACTAAAAGAAAAAAATTGGTTTTTTAATTTCAGATAAAGCTACCATGAGTTATCCTGACCACCACGAGGACACTTTTTTTTGAGGGGTCTCCGGAAACTAGGTCTCTTCGGCTGAATTTCCCAAATTTTTGGATGAACTTTTTTTTTAATATTGTTGAAATATTGCTCTTTTATGTGCTTAACATTTTGAATAAAATAATTCATATATTATATTTTAAAAAAATAGAGAAAATATGATTTTTTTTTGGCTTCGAAACCCACGTAAGCCCTTAAATTTGCATTTTCTTCACTTCAATTACTGTCCAATAGAAACGAAACAAGTTCCAACTGAACAAATTTTTGAATATTTTTGCAAATCAAAGCCTACGGGAAGGTAGACTGCACGCCGATTCAAAACTCCCGCGGCAACCTTGCTGTAACACTCTGCCACAGCTCCGCTATTTTGATGATAAATTAATTAAAACAAATCGTTATGTATACATATACTATTAAAGTATCCTTACAGTTTGATAAATGTAGAATATTTATTTCTTAGTTTAAAAAATCCTCCAAAATTGCCGAATTTTTTGCCGTCCAAATGTTCCCTCTTAAACAGTTTAATTATGTAATAAATTGTACCTAAAGTTTCATAAATGTGAAACATTTTGTTCCTTTAAAAATAATAAAAAAATGATTAAAATTGTCAATTTTTTTGACGTCTACATGTATTTTCTCCCTTAATAGAGCGCATACACAGCTTTCATAATTCACCGTACCATCCGCGATATAGCGTCGACTCGTTATCTCCTCCTTGTTTCCATCAACACCCTCTACTCCCCTCATACTTTTTTTGCTCCCTGCCTCTCTCTTATTTGAGCAGCTTTTGACGATGCTGGCTGTCGTCCGGACGTTCCTTCTTCTTCACCACCATCACCACCTCCTCGTCCTTCCTCTTCCTATTCTCCTTCTCGTACTTTTTATAATTAAGAAGACCGTTCATTTTCTCCTTGTCGGGTGGATGCTCTTTCATTTTTCAAGCTCTGCTTGGTTACGTATATATATATATGCAGAGGATGGTATATATATATATACATATATGTACCATCCTCTGCCAAGTGAAAAGCCCTATTCCCTGAACCCCCAATCCTGCCATCCTTTCCACCCGCACACACCCGCCACCCTTAGCGCTCGTTCGCGCAACGCTAACGGAGTAAACTTCTCGGACGTGCCGAGTGATTCATCGACGCTTGCGCATTCGCCTCGCGGTGCAAAGCAAAGCAGCGGCAGCAAAAAAAAAAGAATAAAGCGAAAACCGGCGGGCCACACGCAGCATCGTGGAAAATGCGGCAGCAGATTTCCGTTTCGACTATACACAATCTATGTGCATATAGATACAGGGTGGCCCAAAAAGTGACGTCCAAAATTAAGATGTCTCGTATCGAACACCTATCCGAATCACTTGGGCAGAAATATTGTCATGAATACAGTCCGATTCGGACTAGGATCCTGGTTTCTCAATCAGGATTCAGTCGGATATCGAATCGAAACCGGGAGCGAAATGTAACGCTCGCAAATCGATTTCCAGCCAGGATTCTAATCCGTAATTATTAAGGACTCTAGACAGAATCCAAATGGAAACTTTGCATAAGATCCAGGCCAGAATCTCGAACTTCTAGAACAAGATCTAGTTGGATATTGAATCGGATCCCAGGGATGAATGTAAAAATTACCAGGAGATACCGATCCGTATCAGCTGGAGACGCTTTCTGAAATCGTTTATTCGAGGATCTGAAAAAGATTAGGTAAACATTGGTTCTGCAGTATAGCTGTCAAAACCTATATATTTTAATAACAGATTTTCGAACTAAATTCTTGACATTTAATGAAAAATTTCGAAAAAATATTATTTAGACCTTGAAAGACTTATATTGGGTGAAGTAAAAAGTTCTGAGCGTTTTCCGCTAGATGTCTTTAGTGAGCCATATCTCACGATGTATACATCGCCTCGGGTCATACTATACGGCGATTTAAAGGTGACATTACGCTTCAAAAAAAGTTCTTTGACAGTTTTGTGTTTGGTGAAGCCAGTTGTGTGTTACAGCGTTTCAAAATGGAGGTAAAAAAGAGAAAATTCGATACATCCTTCAGTACCACTGCTACCAAGGTGAAAAGGCGGAGGAGGCGGCCAAAAAAATTTGTGCTGTTTATGGACCCAATACAGTATCGAATGCAACAGCAAAGTGGTGGTTCCAACGATTCCGTTCTGGTAATATGGACGTCGAAGATGAGGCACGCTCTGGTAGGCCAGTCGTCGAAAATGTCGATAAAATCATCGAAATCGTCGAGTCGGACCCGCATGTCAGCACTTATTCCATTGCCCAGGAACTGAAGATTAGCCAGAAAACCATTTGGAACCATTTGCATAAGGCTGGTCTCAAGAAGAAGCTCGATGTATGGGTGCCACACGAATTGACACAAAAGAACCTTTTGGGACCGAATTAATGCCTGCGATTCTTTGCTGAAACGTAACGAAAA
>OZ010715.1:28769043-28812155 GCA_963932345.1 Ophion ventricosus | reverse complement strand
GAGTCTAAACGTAAAAGCCAGCAATAAATAGCGGTTGAATCGATAGTAGTGCGGGGACGTGAAGCAAAAAGGACGGGAGAAAGAGGAAGAGAGCTAAAGGAGCAGGGGAGGCGGGAAGCAAAAAGGCAAAATGAGGATGAGAAAGCGAGAAAAATGTGAAAGAGTCAAAGAAGGGTAGAAAATACGGAAGAATCAAGAAAAACAGAAAGTGGTCGTTTTTTTTTCGATTTACTAGTTCGTGTACCAAATAGAGAGAGGAAGAGCGAGTGAAAGATTGTACTAAATAGAAAGAGAGAGAGAAAGAGAGAGAGAGAGAGAGAGACGAGAGAGAGAGAGAGAGAGAGAGACGAGAGAGAGAGAGAGAGAGAGAGAGAGAGAACGTGCTTGTATACTTAAACGGGTCGACCGATGGATCCCTCGTCTCCTCTTCTACCACCCGGAAGTAATAAGGGTTGCGTGGTTTTCAATCCGTTTTTTTGCTAGTGGTCTGTTTTTTCCTCTCTCTCTCTCTCTCTCTCTCTCTCTCTCTCTCTCTCTCTCTCTCTCTCTCTCTCTCTATCTCTCTTGCTTCCATCTTTTTGTGTATACATTCCGCAGTCGGTCACCGAATTAATCAGTCGAATTCCAAAAGAAGCAGGAACTACGAAGAGCGATAAAAAAAAACGTGGCAGGCTACAAAGTAGGGCACCGCATACGCTCAATCACAGGAATGTCCCCGAAGCGTATAGTGGCGAGATGCGGACCCGTTCTAACGGAAAGAATCGAAAGGATTGGAAGAAAGGGTATGACGCGAGAGAGACCCCGAAAAATAGGGCGAGACCTTTCAATCGGGTTTTCCCTACAGCCGATGATTGTCAGGATGTAGTACGTCTATCATATGCGCAGTGAGACAAACAGCGCTTTGAAAAACGAGAAATAATTTTTGGATGTAGGTAAAGAGAGTAGAGATTGAAAGCACCACATTTGTTTTCATTTTTTCCAGTGCTCCTCCGTATGCCCTTTCAGGCTCTCACTATCCATATTTCCTTTCACTTTTTAGCCCACATTTGCCACTTCACTTTTGTCAGCCGTTGACAGGTCCGTCAACCGCAGAGTTTCGTCTACAGCCACATACTGGATGGCATTTGCACGAGGGTACCCGTGCAGAATCATTGCCATGGAAACAGTCTGATTCGGAATAGGATTCTGGTTTTTTAATCGGGATCCAATAGAATATCGCATCGGACCCGGGAGCGAAATCTAACGCTCGCAAATTGGATCCCAGCCAGGATCCTAATCTAATTAATAGTTCCGATTAAGGACTCTAGTCATAATCCAAGTAAAAACTTTGTATAGGATCCAGGCTAGAATCCCGAACTTTTAGAACAAGATCTAGTTCGATATCGAATCGGATCCCAGGGATAAATGTAAAAATCACCAGGAGATACCGATCCTGTAGCTGGAGACACTGGACGTTTTCTGAAATCAGTTATTCAAGGATCTGAAAAATTTTAGGTAACAATTGGTGCTACAGTATAACTCTCAAAACTTATATATTTTAATAACAGAATTTCGAACAAAATTCTTTACATTTAATAAAAAAATTCGAAAAAAACAATATATAGGACTTGAAAGACTTATATTTCCTGGAGAAAAGTGATATAGGTTGTTTATTCTAAGTACTTATATTTAAATTAAATGGAGATCGTTCGAACTAAGAAAATATGTATTTAATTTGTTAAGAAAAATGTATTTAATACGTATTTCAAATTCTTGCCACCACGGCTCCACCTTGTGCTACGTAGTGGGCGCCACCTGGATTCCGATGAGGATATCCCTTCTAGGGAATCCGTATCATATCCCGATCGGGATATCATCGGAAATTAGGTATCCCTAAGAAATTTCTGCACGGGTACGGGAAAACAGCAGAAAATCTGTAGCAGCAGCTGTACTTTCACTGGGTTAGGGTCAACGTCTGCAAATTAACGAATGCCAATGCGCGGCTACGCGGTCACTCATCCACCCATTGTACCAAACCAACTTGCCATCGAGTACGGCCTGTTATTACGTTAGCTAGCATGATTTGTTTTTTGGCAACAAGTAGCGTCTGCCAATGAGGTATGTGAGAAAAGAGATCGCGAGAGGATCGTCTTCGATAAATGGCCGAAATGATCGAATGTGCTGCAATGTAACGTAAGCCGGAAGGGTTAAAGTTGATACTGCGGGCGTTGGAGAGTATGACGAGGCGCGAATCAGGGTTGCATGATGGTCAAGCTAGCATGAAATACGAGGATTTCGCTGAAGGGAAGGCTTGAGAAGGATAAAGGAAGTGGATAGATGGACCAAGAGAAGGAGAGAGAGAGAGAGAGGGATAGAGAGAGCGTGAGAGAGATTATTGGCGTGATACAAGGGGTTGCCGAGCCACATGATTACCAATCGCTTCCGATCAGCTCGATCGTCTTGTCCGTTCTCCTTCACCTTTCCCCTCTCTACATCCAACCGCCTTGAGCCTTCTGGCTGAGCTCGAGTGCCTAGAATCGCAGCATCCCTCGTTGCCTCCCCTGTACCACTTCCTCACCCCCCACGAACTCGGTGGCCAAGGCTCCAGAACTTCCTCGAGCTTATAAAACTTCGTCGTCCTCGAGGTCGTGACTTCATCTTGCTTTAGTCGGCCAAAAAAAACCCACTTCCTCCCAATTTCTCGAATAATCCGGATGATAAACATAATCCAACTGCTTTCTCGCGTCTCTGTGCGAAATCTTTGCGCATGTTTTTTTCATGACTCCGCGACACTGGCCACAGTGCCCCGTATTGGCACGAATCTAGGATCCAAGTGGGAAAAACGGGAAAAGCGCAAGAAAAAAAACACCGATCTCGTAGACAAACGGACCTTGGGGGAATATCGAGGCAGAAAACGGACGGAAGCTTGAAAAAAAAACAGATGTGCTGACGTACTTGCGTCTCGGTCTTTACGAAAATGATCAGATGGTGAATCTCAAGAGTACACTCTACTTACTGCGCACTTTTGGGGTTGGAGTTTCATCAATTCCATCTACCACATAATTCCTGGGTCTTTCCATAATTCCTTGATCTCTTCCGGACAGAGTATCTACCGACCTGAAAAGTCATAAAAAGTCTTAAATCGCATAGAGTCACACTCGACCCTAAAAAAGTCATGAAAGGTCATGAAAAATTACCAGTCTACCTGATTTTTTAAAGATCTCTGCAGCGCTCACTATCATTGCCTATTTTTGTATTAATTGATCCAAAATAACTTTAAATTTTTGCGGGATTGCGGCAATCTACGGCATTAGAAAAAAAATGATTCGTTATTTCAACATATTAGTTTTTTCTTTGTCATTCGTGTAAAGAGACTAGAATTTATTACTCAAAGTTCCTAAATGTATGTAATATTTTTCGTGATGTTCCCAAAATATATTTCTTTACAGCAAATTTGAAATGATGTTTGTCTCATTTTTTTTTACTACACATGGAATTGTAAAGTTTGGTGACTTTTCGTTTATTCTGTATACTTTTTATTGGCATACAACACACATCTGTTTCAAAGAGCAGAATATAAATATAAAAATTTAGAAAATTAGTTGTACTAAAGAATTATAAACTTTACTTTTATACCAGAAAGTCATACTAAAAGTCATGAAAAAACCCCTAATCCTTGCCTTAAAAATCCTTAAATGCCATAAAATTTCAGTTCTGGTCAAAATTAGACACCCTGCATGATTCCTTGGGCTGCCTCGTAATTCCGTTATTGCTTGATGATCCCTTCATTGTCTCACTCAGATGTCTTGATTGTCTTATGATTCCCTACCTGCTTGCGTAATCTCAAAAAATCTCGCGATTCCTCATGATTGCCTCAATGATAATCGGAAGAGCTCCCTGAAAATCGTTATGGCTTCATATTCTTTGGCTTTTTTTTACCATTTTCTAGTTGTCTCATTCCAACCTATCTATCCTGAACGAGCCCAGAGAAATCTTGTGATTCATCATGGTTACCCTGATGATCATCCGAAGAACTATTTGCAAATTATCGTTGCCTAATGATTCCTTGGCTGCCTTATGATCAATCTTGTTTGCCTCATGATTTTCTATCGGTCTGTCTCCAATAAGCCCAAACTCTCGATACCTTATGATTAACTGCCTCGATGATGATTCGAAGGGTTGCCAGTAAATTCTATCACCAAGATTTCCAATTAAACCGCCTCACAGTTATTGCCTCTTCTCATAGCTGAGTTCTCCGAATCCGTCAATTTGAATTGGACATACATCGAGGCTCCCGTTGTATGCATTGGGTGTAGAAAGTACCTGTATGAGAGTATAACAGTATAACGGACCTATCCTTTCGACAAATTCCTCGGGTTTGGACAATGGAGTTTGGGCTTTCGCGGATTCGGAGGGATAATTCGTGATCACCGGATTCGTAGTTGCTGCAGCAGAGAGAGGGCGCGATAATTCACGGTTGAAGGTGTTGCTTGCTACTGTTGGATCGGTACCGGGGCATCCTCTACTGGATGAGCTTTCCTTCTGTTGTACACCAGCCAACTGTACTTCCCTTGTCTTACTCTCTCTCTCTCTCTCTCTCTCGCCCTCTCTCTCTCTCTCTCTCTCTCTCTCTCTCTCTCTCTTTCTCTCCCCCTAGTTCGCACGGGTCAGGGGTCAGAGAGCACGGAGACCGTTCTCCGGCGTGGAAATTATTGGGTGACGGCAATCGGAGTAATTGCTGGCACGATCGATTCTCGTGCCTCCTTACCCTATCAGGTTTCTCCCACCCTTCCATCATCCTCTCTCTCTCTCTCGCTCTGTCTCTCTCTCTCTCTGTCTCTCTTCAACGCACCTGCACACCACGTACAGTTACCCATATACCTTGCGACCCATTGGACCATCGAGTCCCAGACAGCAACACCATCGTCGAGCCCACTCCTTGCTTTGTCCGTGATGGAATGGTTCTTCGGTCCCGTCGAGACTCCTGCATCCGCACGATGATTAAATTGATAGTGTTCCGGGAGGTTGCAGTCTCCCCGAACTCTCGGTATGTTTCGTTGTACACGTTATACACCCACTCCCGCGCTACTTCCCACCGCTCGTCGTCCCCGATGCAAGCTTCGAAGCCGGGACGTCCCTCGAGCCTTCAGGAATCCCAAATGGAGAAAGACGACCCGGTTTCAACCTTGTGGAGGACCGTATGTGTGTCAGCAGGAATCGCTGCAGTTGCGCGCCAGCTATTCGTTTCCGGCTATCGAAAAATCGAGGAAAAAAAGCAATGAAAAATCGGAACCTCGTCTTTCAACTGAAATAATCAATGCAAGAACTTCCCAACACGTAATTGGCTGTTAGCTATACTTTGAACTGTTTTTTTTTTACACGATTGGAGTTTGCATCTTTGGATTGGTGTAGCCGGGGGGCTGGGGTGGGCTAGGCCCAGAAAGTCACGTGACCCCCCCCCCCCCCCCCAGAAATAATAGATCCAAAATAATTGAAGTCAAGAAAACGATTAATTTCATTTGAGTTTCACCCAAGCAAGCATAAAGAAATAATTTAATAAAACTCGAACTATTTCCTTCGTCGTTATTTCGTAATTTGTTTAAAAAGGAGCTGTCTCATTACGTAAGTTAAATACATATTTAAATTTCGCAGTAAAGTCAACTAATAACGTCAATTGTTTGACTTGAATTATTTTTTATCGAATTTTTTCATGGTGGGGAGGCGCAGCTCAGCTCCTTCCTTGCTACGTACCTATCGAAAGTGAAGGTTAAAGACTGGCAATTGGATTAAAGAACGAGGAAAAACCAGTTGATTATTTTTTTAATATAGCAAGAGATTAATATTAATGTTAACATGAATGTGTGATTAAAACAGGTTTTATATTTCATGTGTGTTACGTGATTTTCGACTATTGTGTAAATATTATTTAAAAAAAAATATTATTGTAAACAAAACTACTCTCTGTTAGGCCGGCCTCTCCTGCCTTCCCCTCCAAAAAATGTTGGCTACGCCAATGCATCTTTGGAATTTAATGACAATGAATACTTTTGACCTGCTCGAATTTCTTTTGCTTCTTTCTTTCTTCAACACAATTACTCTGATACGCACAAAATAAATCTGAAAAAATATTCTACAACAATAAATATACGGAATTGAAAATATAAAAAAAGAATTTTCGTTGAATTCCTACGATGTAAATTTCAACGTCATTGTATTTTTTTTTCTTCTGTACCAATTATTATGAACGTATTATTCGTTATTATGGATGTAAGTATTTGCATATTGAGCGTTATTATGCATGTCCAAGTGGATTAACATATGTTTGTATGCGCGAATCCACTTCTCATCAGTTTTTTATTTCGGCTCTCCTCGTCGTGCACTTGAAGGGGTTGGGGGTGGGGGCCAGAGATCGTTATATATATATATATATATATATATATATATATATATATATATACATTTATATGCACGGTAGTCCTCGAATGTCGTGCAACGATGGATACTCGAAAACAAAAATGAAAGAGTGAGTCGCTTTCGACTTGATGTCTGCAATTTGGTCCAAAATATAACGAAGCCCTTGAGAATATGATGGTACCGGTATCACTATGGATATTTTTTCTCCATATTTTTCTCGTTGACTCTCGTCTTATCAACGATATGTCCAACTTTGCTGAATTAATTTGAAATTTTTTTTTTTAAAGCTAATTTACAATTAAATTTTTTGAAGTCCAACAGCATACAATATTTTTTGATTGATTTGAAATTAAAATGTATTAAATTAATTTACAATTGATATTTTTTCATAACTTTTTAATTAATATTCAGAAAATTAAATTACAATTCATGTTTTTTTAAATTAACTTATATTTATTATTCTTATCAATTTACAATTTCGTTCACGAGTATACGATTTATTCTCATTAATTTATAACTCTTTTCTAAATTAATTTACATTTTTTTAATAAATAATGAAGAAGGTCGGTCTGACTAATTGAACTATCGTTCTCGTTCCCTCTATCATTCTTTCTCTTTCTTTCTCTCTCTCTCTTGCTCTCTCTCGCTCTCTCTCTCTCTGACTACCTTCCTCATTTACTTGGACTTTTAAAACGCGTGTTGAAGTTGCCAATTCGTCTCGTTACCGGATCCCGGTCGTTTACAGGGACGTCGGTTTTCCTTTAAATTCCTACCAAAGAGATAACGAATCCCATACACTGTAAAGCATTTAGTAAAAGCTTGAACTACGAGGCAACCACGCCCAGACAACACAGTTCGCATACTCAAGAGAGAGAGAGAGAGAGAGAGAGAGAGAGAGACAGAGAGGGGGGGGGGCAAAAAGTGGAATAGGGAAACCGGAAAACGAGGACGAAACCGAGGGCTCTGCTGTACCGGGGTTACTTTGACTTAATGTTAATGCAATAGTTGCTCGACTCGTTACCAAGCTAAAATGCGATTTAGATGAAATGAAGTCTTGAATTTACGACAAGTCTTGAATTTACGACGACTCTTTGCTTTCGTGCCACAGTCACTAATTCGGTTCACCTATATACGCTTCGTTGTCGTACGACAAAAAAAATAAAGAAATTTGGATTAAAGACTTATGCAAATCCGCGTCTTTGTCGGAAAATTGTCGCGATAACGATTTACAATCGAGCACTATGTGTTTGAGCTTTTGCTCAACGGAACGGAGTCATCCAGAAAAAATCCTTGCGGTAAAAACTTAAGGGGAGGTTACCGTCGAGGAACATGAAAGATGCATGAACTTCGGAATTTTTTTTTTCATATAAAATAAATCCTTTTGGAAATCGGTTTCAACGTATTTTATTCTTCTATCAATGAAAAGTAAATTTAAAATTTATTTATAAAAAAAAAATCTAAAATGGCGGCTCCAGCTTTCGTCAAATTAAGCCTGCGTGTTTTGGTCTGCGCAAGGCGCTCCCCAGCCTTGCCAGTTCATCTGAATCCAAAGCGGGTTAAAAATGATTAAACTGGACTAAATTTGGGGGGCCTTATCGTTTTTTATTTTCTGAAAAACCCCTGGATAACGAAATGGTAGACGTTTAAAAAAAACCTCATTTTTTTGCACGGTTTTTTTATTTCACTTCCACACCCATCCATATATACTAACTAATATTATAAATCTGACTTTCTGTCTGTCTGTTTGTTACTCAATCACGTCAAAACGGCTTGATCGATTTCAATGAAATTTAACATGTAGATAGCTTATGGCTTTGGTTAAGACATAGGATACTTTTCATTCTAATATCTAATATTTTTCTAATTCTAATATTTGACTCGAATCTAATTCAATGATGAAATTATCAGTTTTATATAATTCTTATTGGAGGATACAAACAAATCAAATCTAATTAAAATATATAATAATATAATATCAAATCTAATATAAATATATCTAATATTTTTCTAATTATAACATTCGTGTCAAATCTAATGTAATTATCAAATTCAAATTTTTATAGAATACAACAAATTTTGAAGCCTATGGTGACTTGCGATCAAAAATAGGTCACATACGAGAACAACAGCCGAAAAAGATCGTGGTCCAATTGCGGTGAGCCGGCCCAAACGATCGCCAAGCCCGGATTAACGGCCAAGAAGGTTTTGCTGTGTGTTTGGTGGGATTGGAAGGGAATCATCCACTATGAGCTGCTCCTATCGGGCCAAACACTCAATTCGGACCTCTACTGTCAACAATTGACCAGATTGGAGCAGACGATCGACCAGAAGCGGCCAGAATTGACCAATAGGAAGAGTGTTGTGTTCCATCAAGACAACGCCAGGCCGCACACATCTTTAACGACGCGCCAGAAGCTCCGAGAGCTTGGATGGGAGGTTCTATCGCACCCGCCGTATAGTCCAGACCTGGCACCAAGCGATTATCACCCTTTCAAGCATTTGCAAAATTTTCTTGATGCTACAAAACTGGCCTCAAGAGAGGCTTGTGAAAATGAGCTAGTCAAGTTTTTTTACCAATAGGGACGAAGACTTCTTCAACCGTGAAATTATGATATTGCCTTCAAAATGGACAAAAGTTATCGAACAAAACGGCGCATATTTGACCTAAAACGGATAATCCTAACTATGTTATTTTCATCGTCGAAATAAAGCGAAAAAACGCTCAGAACGTTTTACTTCATCTAATATATATATTCTGCTAGCAGAATATGAAAACCAAAACAAATATTGAAACATTCGTAGCTCGTTATTTTTTTTCCTCTCCCGGCCACCCTCTTTACCGAGTACTCCAATTTTTTCGTATCCGCGTTGTAGGGGAGGAACGAGACAAACGTCATATCATGAAAGTATAACGCCCATATATATATATATATATAAGACGTGGAATGCTAAGTTTAATTATGTTTTAAACTTTGATTATATTAGCGTCACTGTCAAGGCCTCGAGTTGCCTCGTCTTCTCTCCCTCTTGCCCCTCACTCGTTCCCTTCCACGGGTTTGCCGATTTCTCTTCTTCCTATATATAAGACCATTCCACGATGAGTCCTAGAAACTTTGCCGAGGACGATCATTGGCGTACCTAGGTAGTGTCCTCCCCGTGCCAGAATTTACTATATATCTGTCATATTCACTGTCATACGCAAGAAATCTGGCAACTCTGTTATTTTTTCGATAGCAAGAGCGAAGCATCTCATTGTAAATTATTTACTATAAAGTAGTAGATAATCTTGTGAATTTGATACGCTTATTTGCGAATCTACTGTTAGCTCATGCAGTTGATGCATTTTTCAAATTGGATATGAAGAACGGAGAGGATTTCTTTACGAGATGTGTAAATTAAGTAGTGAGACTGTTTTTTTCATTTTTTGTTATTCGAATAGAATTACAATTCAATATTGTCTCCCTAAAAATAACTTCCTTCGGAAGCCACACAGTGCTTGAGAAGGTTCTTCCAATTCTCATAGCAGTGCTGGACCTCGGATACTGTAACAGCCTTCAGCTGGTCGGTTACAGCCGTTTGAATGTTTTTCGAGTGTTCCAAAATGACGTCCCATGAGATGATTTTTCAATCTTCACGACCTCCTTCACTTTTTGTCTCATCAAATAATTTGATTTTTCATTATGTTCAAACCAATACTTGTTGTAATATCATTATTTATAATGAGCATTTTTATGCTCGTACATTATCATCGATGAAAAAAATGCTCATAATGGTGAATAGAATTACAACAGATGTATTAGTTTCATCCTAATCAATTATAAATATCTTTGATGGGATACAAAGCAAGGCAGCTTTAAGGGGCTGTTCTACTGTGATGGCTCAAAAAATAAGGTATTTTAAAATCATTTTTATTTTTGAAAACTGTTGCATGTATTGGTACAAACTTTTTTTTCGTTCAATGATACACTCTTATAGAATAGAAAACAATTTTTTTGTTGCATATAAATGTATATTTATTTAACAATTTACAATTGTGTGAGGCATCAAAAAAGAAAAGAATGTCGCTGGCGTTGATGATTTACGCTCTCCAGGTAATGTCAAACAAAAAGTTGAAAAAGATTCTTATTCTGTTTGAGTGTCACTATCGCCTGAACTAGAATTATTTAAAAAATATTAAATTTTACTTATACTTTTGCTCGAATTATGACGAAAAAAAACGTGTTTTTCGAACATTTTCGCCAAAAAAACGACGCCATTTTGTTATTTTGCCATATAAAATAATAATTCTAGTTCAGGCGATAGCGACACTCATACAGATTACGAATCTTCTTGAATTTTTTGTTTTAGATTACCTGAAGAGCGCAAATCATCAACGGCAGCGACATACTTTTCTTCATGCCTTTAAACAATTATCAATTGTTAAATAAATATACATATATATGCAAGAAAAAATGATTTTCTATTCTGTAAGAGTGTACCTTTAAGCGAAAAAAAAATTTATTAAAAATAGCTTATTTTTTTGGCTCATCACAATAGAACAGGCCCTTAAGGCGGGCAACCACTTTACGAGACCGAAAATTAGATGATTTTTTGTATTTTTTTTATTGTGAAAAAAAACGGAAATTTCAGAAACTTTGACAATAATTTATTCATTCTTTCATACATCTCTGGTAATTTTTTCAAGTTATTTCATGGTGTAATCCATAATTAAGGTGTAATCCCCTCGGTCCCTTGGCGTGTCCTCATTGTCGTTGTCGATTTGCGGGAATTATGCAGCTCGCAATTCGCATCTGAAATAGTCCAACAAATTTTTATACATTCTTGAGATGTTTTTTAAGAACATGAACCTACATGTTGAAAAAAAATCGAGAATTGAATGTTGGAACGTGTTTGAAAAAAAATGATCGATTTTTAGCTTTTTTTTCCGGCATTTTGCAATAATAAATATGTTTTAAACAATCTAATGTTTCCAACTTTAGGTTCATGTTTTAATAAATGATATTATGTAAACGTCTTCCAAATTTGAAGATGATCCATTAATTAGTGTTTGAGTTATGATTCCCGCAAATTGAAAAAATGTCGCTTCGAGAAAAAACACGTTTAAAGTTTCACAAACAAAAAACTCATAGTCAAATATGTTTAATCAAATGATAAAGTGTCTTACCGATTAATCAGCGATTCCAGCACCATACAGCAGTCCTTCCTCTTCCTCATGCAACTCATTTGAAGCTTGCATTTCCTCTTTACGAGCTTTTCGAGCTTCTTTTGGCTCTAATAAACTTTTTCTATTTTGCCGAACCACGCGCATCTGATCCATTTGCTCGGCATATCCCTAGCTCTGCCTGCCAACTACGATTTGTAGTTAATTCGTAACCATGCGCAGGGCTGAATTTCCTTCATTGAATAAAATAGCAGCAAGAAATGCCGCTACCTCGGTTATGAAAACCCAAACAAACCCAAACAAACTACCTAACTGAGCGCTCGTGGATACCTGAGCGCGCTTGGGAGTCGAGCGAAGAGTTTTTAACATTTATATACATACCGTTAGAAGGAATCTGAATATCGTTTTGAAATTTTTAGGGTGTATTCTTAAGATATTTTGCTAACGATTTATGAAATACAAAAAAAAAGAATGATTTTTTGAAGCATATAAAGTGGTTGCCCGACTTAAACAGTTCTTGAAGCTTCACTTTTCAGGAAATGTCAAGTTTCTGGCCGGCTATACAATACGTGAATATGTACTTGCTCGCAATATATTCAAGCCAGAACATTGCAATTTCCAAACACAGATTGTAAATCATAAGAAAACGATTTTGTGATCTTTCTGGTCTGTGCCATGAAAGGATCTGGTCAGGTGAATCGGACGAGGCAAGCTTGGCCAGGGTCCGACGCAAAGTAGGGAATGCCCGGTCACATTTCTGCACATGGAAGACTCCAGGAAGGTTTGACCAGCGATGTCGCGAACTTTTCCAGTCCGAACCTTCGCTCTCGGTCTCTATTGTCGGGCAGCAAATTCCGCGGTGCCTTCTTCCTTCCTTGCTCGCGTGCGTCTCGTCGCCCTCGTGCATCAGCGCCACAAGTAGAAACGGCGCTGTCTGTGCAGACTCGCGTTTTTTCCCTCCTGTCGGGGCTACGTTTTTTTTGTTTTACGTACCGGAACGAATCTCGGGCTTCTCGTGCACACAGTTGCCTTATTCGAGGCGGATGCGTGGCAGGAGATGCGCCGGCTTGTTGGATTTTAGGGTAGAAATATATCTACCTTGTGCTCGGGTAAAGAGCCTCGAATGTTGTTCCTTTGACATGCGCTGTTTGGATCAAACGAGGGACTGAAACGCTATGGCGAACGAGCCAAAGTAAGGGGTAGAAAAAAAACACGAATGTGGCTGCGATGTCTGGAAGTGAGAGGGGGGGGGGGAGCGAGAGAGAGAGAGAGAGAGAGAGAGAGAGAGGCGTGAATTATGAAGCAGTCCCAACATTGTCCGCAGTCTTATACGGGGATCATCAGTCCTCCTGGAACATACATTTAAAAATATTCATACATATACTGAGTGTACCATCCAAGTCGACTCAACGAAATATCTCGAGAGGGATGCACTTTGTGAAAAAACTTTTCGAACAAAAGATTCGTAATTTCGGTGACCAAAAATGTCGCTGTGGGATATCTTTTATTCGGTGACGGTTTTCAAGGTTATTTCAAGGTCAACATTAATTTTTCAACAGGAATTTTTTTTGAAAATTATTTTGGAATCATTCTTCGCGTAATAAAATAGGTATGCTTTGTCAGGAACTTTTTTTTGTTTGACGTCAGTTTTATCAACATGGAGAAATAAAAGAAATTCTTAATCATCATTCGTACGACTGATTTATGGTTGTTGATTACGGGCACTAGAGAAAGGTTTGAATAATAAAATCTTCAGTTACCTGGATGTCCTCAAAAACCACTTGGATGACGTCTTTGCCCGAAGATCTTAGGACTACTATGAAAGAGGGTTAATGAAGCTCGTGGAGGGATGGCGGCCAGTCATTTTACAGAATGGAACATATTTAGTTCAGTAAAATCGCCTTTTTTTGTCTGTTCCATGAAAGGGTCCGTTTAGGTGAGTCAGATGAGGCAAGCCTGGCCAGGGCCCGGCACAAAATAGGGAATACCCGGTCACGTTTACACTCGGAGAACGGTTTATAGCCGTTGTGTGACATTGATTTAAAAAAGGATTAAATGCCAATATAGGATTTTGTGAGGACTTAGATAGAAAGACTTAGAAAGGTTTAAGCAATAAACAAATTACCAAGCGAATACTAACGCAAATGCCTTAGATTTTGAACAAAAGTTTAAAAAAATAGGTTCGAGAGGATCATTCAATAAAGTTCGGGCAATTAAAAAAAAAATACTTTCGCTAGTCCAGATGACGCCCCGTGCAGAAATATTGTCATGGATAAAGTCCGATTCGGACTACGATCCTGGTTTCTCAATCGGGATCCAGTCAGACATTAGATAGGATCAGGGAGCAAAATGTAACACTCGCAAATCGGATTCCAGCCAGGATTCTAATTCGGAACTATTAAGGACTCTAGTCAGAATCCAAATAGAAACTTTGCATAGGATCCAGGCTAGAATCCTGAACTTCTAGAACAAGATGTAGTTCGACATCGAATCAGATCTCAGGGATAAATGTAAAAACCACCAGGAGATACCGATCCGTATCAGCTGGATACGCTGGACTTTATCTGAAATCATTTATTCAAGGATGTGAAAAAGTTTAGGTAAAAATTGGTGCTACAGTATAACTGTCAACACGTATATATTTTAATAACAGAATTTCGTACAAAATTCTTTACATTAAACAAAATTTTTCGAAAAAAACAATATATAGACCTTGAAGGACTTGTATTTCCTGGAGAAAAGTGATAAAGGTTATTTATTCTAAGTACCTAATTATATTTAAATTAAATGGAGATCGTTCGAACTAAGAAAATATGTATTCAATTTGCGAAGAAAAATGTATTTACAAAGTATTTGAAATACGTAATTCAAATTCTTGCCACCACATCTCCGCCTTCGGCTACGTAGTGGGCGTCATCTGTATTCCGATGTGGATGCCCCTTCTAGAGAATCCGTATCATATCTCGATCGGGATCTGAGCGGAACTTAGGTATCCCTAAGAAATTTCTGCAACGGCTCCCAATTGCTTTTAAAAACTTTTAACAGGAGAGTACATACACAAAACAGAAAAAATATGAACCTATGCTACACAAAAACTGGAACAAATAAAAATATTTAATGCTTTTTGCTCGAAAACTGAAAAAGATCGTAGAACATACATGGAGATGATTCGGTATTGATACGAGGCATTCAAAATTTCCTCTTAGACAACGTGTGTCTTAGACTACTAACTTTGTGTGATTTTAAAAAATGCTGTTGATTTGATTTTTAAAAACGTTGATATTTGAAAAATGCTGAAATACGTGTTTTATTATTTGTATTGTAGAGAAATTATGCAATTTTTCAAGTCAATCCGACTACAAAAATATGTTTTTCTATACAAAATTTTCCATCCCCTTGCAACACCTTAAGGGTCGAATATTCGAAAGTACTGAAGTGCGTGTATCATTATTTCCGTTATAGAGTGTTTACGCCAAGTTTCAAGTAAAACCAACCAAAAAAAAATATTATTTTCTACACAAACTTTTCCACCCCCTCGCGACCTCTTAAGGGTTATATTTTCGAAAATATGGGAATACGTGTTCCATTAATTGTATTGTAGAATATTTATGTCATTTCTCAAGTCGATCCAACAAAAAAAATATATGTTTTTCAACACAAACTTTTCTACCCCCTTGCAAACCCTTAAGGGTTGAATTTTTGGAAAATGCTAAAATATTTGTTTCATTAATTTTATTGTAGAGTGTTTATGCAAAGTTTCAAGTAAATCCGACAAAAAAAAAATTTCCCATATAAACTTTTATACCCCATTTCAACCCCTTAAGGTTCGAATTTCAAAAAATCCTTTCTTAGTGCATCTCTACACCCTCTAAAGAACATATGTACCAAATTTCATGTTTCTATCTTCAGTAGTTTAGGCTGTGCGTTGTCTGTCAGTCAGTCAGTCACGGAATAGTTTTATATAGAAGATATATATTTATATGGCAGGCGCATATTTTCAACGTGTTATATCGACCTAATGTTGCCTATTAGCACAATTGGCTATTACAAGGACGGTACTCGGAGGCAAATGTCTTCAACGTCACTTCTCTCTTCTCTCTCTCTCTCTCTCTATATATATATATATATATGCATGTGGATATACATAAGTGCGGATGCTTCAGTGACATATTCATGAGAGGAACAGGAGCAGGAACCCCGCGAGCGAGCTCCTTTCTACAGCGTTACCCGAGCAAATTTTAGGGGCAGAAGGGTGCGCATAGCCGGGGTGGTAGAAAAGCTTCATGTTTTATGCATTGCCAACAGAGAGGGAGAAACTTTTGTTGCCTATTGCTGTACACACGTACGACGACGAGGGAATAAGGGTACCCTTATCTCTTTTTATTTATAAGACTCTTTTTTTTTATCATGCGCTATATACGAGGCATATATACCAGTGTACTATTTTGTTTTACCTATTTTCCTCTACTTGTGGATGCGGCTACAATGCTCGGGTACACCTTTGCCCGGACGTATATGCAAACAACGTCGTCTCTATTGCTCCCATTTTTTCTCTGTGTCGTTGGGCGACCCACGGAATCAAGCCCTCGAGTCTCAACTGCCTATAACCTCGTTTTTTCATGTAATACAGAAAATATATATCTAGAGAGAGAGATAGAGAGGGAGAGAGAGAAACAGAGAGAGAGAGAGAGAGAGAGTGAGATGTCTGCGGGGGGACGGGGATGAAAGAAAAGGTAGAGGAGACATAGCTGACGAGCGAAAAAACTCGGATTTTTTCTGTGCGAAGACAAGTTTTTTTATCTAGAGCAGAATGAAATCGTACCATGATCGTATTTTGGATTGTACCAAAATGTCTTGCCACTGTTTCGTAAAATGTAAGGCGTAGTAAAAAGAAATCCATTATTTTTGCATGAAATTGAAGGCTTTATTTAGCATAGTTAGAATGATCCGATTTAGGTCTAATATGCACCGTTTTGATCGATAACTTGTTGCCACTTTGAAGGTAATTTCATTATGCCTTTCTCATAGAAACCCTCGTCCCTATTGGCAAAAAACTGGGACGGTCGATTTCCACAAGCTTCTCTTGAGGTGAATTTTTCACCAGCAAAATCTTTCGCCATAGACAGGAACAGGTGGTAATCACTTGGTGCCAGATCCGGACTATAAGGTGGATGCATAAGAACCTCCCAACCAAGCTCCCGGAGCTTCTGGCGAGTCACTATCGATGTGTGTGGCCTGGCGTTGTCCTGATGGAACACAATTCCTCTCCTATTGGCCAAAGCTGGCCGCTTCTGGGCGATTGCTTCCTTCAGACGGTCCAAGTGTTGACAGTACAGGTCCGAATTAAGAGTTTGGCCTTAGGGGAGCAGCTCATAGTAGATGGTTTCCTGGCAATCCCACCAAACACAGAGTAAAATCTTCCTGACCGTCAATTCTGGCTTGGCCACTGTTTGCGCCGGCTCACCGCGATTCGACCACGACCGTTTTCGCTTGACGTCGTCGTAAGTGCCCCACTTTTCATCACCGGTCACCATTCGCTTCAGAAATGGGTCGATTTTGTTGCGATTCAGCAGCGATTCGCAGATGGAAATTCGGTCCATGAGGTTTTTTTGCGTTAACTCGTGTGGCACCCATACATCGAGCTTCTTTTTGTATCCAGCCTTATTCAAGTGTTTCCAAACGGTTTTTTGTGCAATGTTTAGCTCCTGGGTAATCGAAACAGTGCTTACATGACGGTCGGACTCGACGATTTCCATTATTTTATCGACATTTTCGACAATTGGCCTTCCAGAGCGTGGTGCGAGGGAGCGTCCAAATGAAATAAAAAAAACACCTCACAAAATTAATGGACGTCCCCTAAGTACGTTTTAGAACCCAAACAAATCTGGTACCATTATGGAACAATATTCCCAAATCACTTTGAAATATTTTTAAAAAATATCCAACGATACGTGTATATTCAACAATTTGTTCATTTTGAGTTCGTCTTATACAAAAAAAAAACCATTGACTAATAACCCTAACTTCTTCTCTCTACGATGAATGTTGTTGCAAATAATAACGAAAGTCCTTAGGGCGTATGATTCAGACGAGTCTATCCTGTACCACGAGGGAAGACACGAGGAACGCCGCGTGATATCAGGGAATTGAATTCTTCGGGAAAAGCAAACGAAACAACGAAAAAAAAAGAAGAGAAAACGAGTACACGAACCCTTTGGGATCGAGCGTACGAAGGAACGAGATTGGATCGACTAATCGACGAGAGACAAAAAAAAACGAGAGATTATTTGTACACGAGGCAAAGAAAATTCTTGCCTCGGGAGAAAAAGATGAGGGCATTAGTTTATTGGTAATGTTCACCGTATTTTTCACGTCTCGTGTGTGTGCCTGTGCGCAAGAGGGAAGAGCGCGAGTTATTGGATCAGCAAGATTCACGAATGAAACTAAGCGATAATATCAATATTTGAACGCTAATACGTCACCCAGATTCACCGTGTTCCATCGCGCACACCATCTTCCGCATCTTACTGTCTCTAGGGCACGTCCCTTTGCTCAAACAATAAAGTAATCTCGTTCCATCCCATATGAGCCCGACAACTTTTCTATGTCCTGCGGAAAAATAAAATTCGCCAATTTTTCATGCCCTCTTTATTTGTAACCGCAGTTTTTCAATCTACTCCCCCACATCCATTTCTCTCTCTCTCTCTTAATTGTAGCCTCGATGGATAAATAGATCGAACTTAGACGTGAAGTTGATTTACACAGGGCGGACCATTTAACGTGATCCCCCCAAATATCTCCGTTGCCTTTAGAGTGACAAAAAAATGTCAGAAGGTAATTTGATTGATTTCGAAGGGCTGATACAGTGGTGAAGAATTCATTTTTGTCAACGTCATAGTTTTCGGGTTCTCAAGGTCGTCAATGGTTTTTCAAATGGGAACATGTTTTTTTTTTTATTAAGAGGTTGTAGCTGATATTCAATCGAATCCAACGGCCTATGATATGATGACCTTGAAATGATTTTTCACCATTCGTGTGGCACCCATACATCGAGCTTTTTCTTGAGACCAGCCTTATGCAAATGGTTCCAAATTGTTTTTTGGCTAATCTTCAGTTCCTGGGCTATGGAATAAGTGCCCACATGCCGGTCCGAATCGACGATTTCCATGATTTTATCGACATTTTCGACAATTGGCCTACTAGAGCGTGCCTCGTCTACGACGTCCATATTACCAGAATGGAATCGTTGGAACCACCGCTTTGCTGTTGCATTCGATACTGTATTGGGTCCATAAACAGCACACATTTTTTTTTGCCGCCTGCTCTGCCTTTTCACCTTGGTTGTAGTGGTACTAAAGAATGTATCGAATTTTCTCTTTTTTTGCCTCATTTTGGAACGCTGTACCACACAACTGGCTTCACCAAACACAAAACTGTCAAAGAACTTTTTTTGAAGCGTAATGTCACCTCTAAATCGCCGTATAGTATGACCCGGTGCGATATATACATCGTGAGATATGGCTCACTAAAGACATCTAGCGGAAGACGCTCAGAACTTTCTACTTCACCCAATATATGGATTTTTTTAATAGATATTTCAATAATTGTTTATATAAATATTGTACACGTGATATAATTGGAATGAATTGGATCTTTATATATTTTAACTTGATAAATTATATTGTATTGTGCAATATTTATAATATATTAATATCATAGATGTAAATAAATATATATATATCTACATAAATATTAATGGGAAAAAAAGTTCGACCCGGATCGTTGACGCATTTAAGTGACGTCGTGGCTCGTTGCCAATCGGAACGAAGCGAGCCCACAGTCGCGGACGTTCGACAATCCTGCTGACTCCCTCAGCATAGAGAGCACGTTTATTGCCACGAAGCTCTTTGCTCTTTTCGCTTTTGCGGACCGTGTCCCATCTCGCGGAGTTTTCAGCCCGAATTCACGATTCCGACTAATTGATCGTGAAACGTTTTAATCACCCCGTCGAGATCCGGCCAGTTTTGCCCGTGCTTTCCCTCCGTGGAAATTACCTCGTGTATGATCGCGCTCTTTTATCTTCCTGCTCTTTTCTGCCTTCTCTTCTCCTGGCTCTGTTTCTTTTTTCCTCCAACTTTTCATTGCCCAAACGTCAACGTAGCAGCGTAATGACGATTGGAAAACGTACGTGACTTTTATTCGGAATGGACTTTTACTCGTGGCGATAGAAGAATAACGAACATGGATTTTGTATCGTGCGAAGTTCGTTTGCCAATGAGCTACTTCGGGTATATAGAAAGAATTCGGATTCTTTAGGGGCAATCCATTGATTCAGTGATTTTTTGACACTATGGTACGAGATAAAGTGCTGAGCCGTAACCCCGTGTAGAAATTGAAGGGGGGAAGACCATTTAGAAGGTAAAAAATTAGGGATATTTTATGATTTTTTTTTTTCAGGAAAAGAATATACATGGAAATGTGTAACTTTGTGTTTCATTTAATATTTTAAGTATGCAAAATTTTTTCTTTTTTTCAATGCAAATTGCCAGTCATGTACATTGATGTTCAGAGGAATTCGTTGAAAAAGCTTCCGCACTGCTGGAGTTCTTCCTCACGCTGTAATTGTCTGAAATAAAAAAATCAAAATGATTCTTAAAGGTAATACTCATACGCTGTCGAAGAGCCAGAATTTTGGAAATATATGTAAAATTCACGAAATGACAGCTTCATAGAGTCAATTTTGTGATTTTTCATGAAATTTTTACTATATTTAAGGGCAAAAGTACGTTTTATTTTTGGAATAAAAATATTATTTACGTTCACCGACAAACTGCTAGTATAAGGAAGATGTGTGATAAATTTCATAAAAATCGGTTGAATAATTTTTGCGTAATCACCCGAGCAGTTGGGAAAAATATAGTTTTGAGAAAAACGCTCTCAAAGTTTCAACAAGGGAAAACTTAATGATTTTGATGTTTTACCGGCTACTCAGTGATTCCTGCGCCATACAGGACTCCTTCGGCTTCCTCGTAAAAACGATTTTTCTGCTGCTGATGCTCTCTACGGGCTTTCCGACCCTCCTTGGACGATAGACAGCTGCGACGCTCCTGGCGCGATACGCGTCGCTCGTCGGCTTTCTTTGCGAATTTTTTCGATTCCCTCCCAATGCAGATGTCCAGAGAGCTCATAACTCTTAAAATTGTAGAATTTCCCTCGTCGAATATGCTGGCTGCAATGTAAGCTGCAATTTCGATGACACTCAAGCCCGAATGCAAATGTTTCGGAGCTAAGCGCCATGCGGTGGAGTTGAAACTTTCGTTTGCATTTTGCGTGTGGCCACCCAAGCATCTCTCCAATAGATCGTGATTGGATAAATCCGTGTATATCGGCGAGAGATGCTTCTGGACATTAGGAGGGCGAGGTGCAGGGTGTTTGAAAGTTTCACCAGTAGCTTGAGCTTTTTGCCACTTGCACCAGTTATGATTATGTCGGTTTCCAAAAACTGTTCTCTTCCGTGGCGGTCACTTAGGTGTTGCATGAGAACCTTTTGTGTACGCGGACATTTTGAGAAGCAGTAAGCTCACAACTGGCACAGGATCAAATTTGAAGTACCTGCGACGCTCCGAATCGACAACGATGGGCCCTACCGAGTATAGTACGACTACCAAACATAAAAGATCGGAGCGAGACGAAATATAGGAGGGCGCATGCACCGCCGTCCTCGGTTGCATCTCTGCGTCTACTCGGCATGAACGCTCTTGGCGTTTTTCCGCGAAAAACTCAGGCAATACTTGGAATTTCGCTCTACAAATTGGACACAATATTCTTAAGACATTGCACTATCGATTTATGGAGGGAGGGATCGATTGTTTTCAAATTTGTAAATGGTCTTCCCCCCTTAAGTCGGCAAAAACTGCCTCTTATCCGACTTCCCTAGATACGATCAGATTTGATAATATTTCAATGTCATTAATTTTACAGTCCATCTGAATCCTTGAGTGTCGTTATTCGTCCATTCACTGGTTGGTTTAACCTACGACCTGTGTAAAAAATTTCAGTCGGGAAAAAGTACTGCCCCTCATTTGTCTTTTCTAAATAATATCAGGCCATGGTCATGCCGTCCAACGCAGAGCAGTTTCACCGTGTAACAGGCCTTAGACCAGGCTCTGATCCGCTGTTCCCTTTTTCGGGTACTGATCAGGAACTGACGAGGAAAGAGATCGGGGTAAATATTCGGAAGTGTCACTCCTGTCAGAATCGAGCTGATTTTTTTTTGTGTGGTTTCTTACAGTTAAAAAACATCATATTTAATATTATTATGGCAGCGCATCAACAATTACCAAGAGGGTAACTCTATACTTTAGCATCGAGGCCACGGATCGTGGAATCGTGGGGTGCGTAGAACACTGGGTTGGGCGAAGGGCACCTCGGATGAGTGCGTACAATCGTGGGGTGCGTAGAACGACATTGTTTTTGTTGATGCGCTGCCATAATAATATTAAATATGATGTTTTTTAAGTGTAAGAAACCACACAAAAAAAAATCAGCTCGTTTCTGACAGGAGTGACACTTCCGAATATTTACTGGTACTGGAAAAGGGCTTTTGGCGAAACACCCGACAAAAGAGAAATACGGAAAAATGGTACACGATTCAGTCTTTCAAAAATCTCATGGCTTTGTTTTCTTTAGAAGAGTGCTGTTACATTCTGCCGTTGAGGAAAAGTGTTAGTCTTTCTATACATAAATAGTGGCGCCTGTTAATAAAAGGACAACGATACCTTTCTTTTTTTCCAAATAACAGTCTTGTTAGTGTAAAAAAAGAGAAATAATTTACCTTTTTTTCACTGCACTTTTACGTCGTGAACCTATATTCCTTTCTTGTATTTGTGCGATAAATCGTGTTTTATCTTTATTTATTCAATTTGAATGTAATCTTTATTTATTCAATTTAAATATATGTAATATTTCAAAAGAATAGCTTGAACAAATAAAAAAATATATTTGAAACAAATAGGATCATAGTAGCCTGTGAGACAACGAAAAAACCAATTTTATTTAAATAGATTCTATTTAAATTAAATATTTTTTTTGGCCAGTGTATGGATCTCTATATGGCCAACTTTTTATTCAAGAAAATAGTGTATCTATTACGTCATATATTGGTAGGGGATGGCTTCATATGTAGCCAATTATGAATATAGGTACATATTAATCAGCGATGCGTTTCTCGCATCGCCCTGTTCCAACGACGCCCGACCTAATCATTTTCCGTCAACACTATTGCCTCGACAAAATCATTTCACGTTGTCCAATCCCGTCCAGATGGTTAATCGGGCAATGGTTCGTCCCGATAGTAGCGGCAAACGTTCCTCTTCCGTCTCTCGGCATTCGCCGCCCGATCATCCTTCACCCTCACCCTCTTTCTCTCTCTTCCTCTCATTCGCCACTCTCCATTCGTGTTACACATTGAAAACCCGTCGATTAATAATCCTGAGGTCGAATAATGGGCCGGCCGCAATTCGCCGTGTTATAAAAGCTATCTCCATCGCACTTTCTCCCCCTCGATGCCTTCTGGTCGAACGTTCCGAGTGGTGCGGGTTATGGAGTGGGCGGGGAGCCTATCATGTTGAAATTAGCGTCCGGAGAGCGCGCGAATGTTGGCGGGTGTACTTGCGTAGTTGGTTCTAGAGAGAGAAGAGAGGGAGAGAGAAAGAGAGAAAAAGAGAGAGAGAAAAGAACGTGTGAGACTGATTGGTTGAGAGAATTTATTATGCCTCAGTCCAACTTTCGGGCAAATGAAGGTACACCTTGAATGAGTGGATCGTAGTAATATAAAAACAACAGAAAATAAAATAGTAATAATAATAATGGAGATATAAAAAGATCAGTGGAGTAAGAAATAAAAATGAAAGTAAAAATAAAAGTAAGAAAAATAGTGGGTTCGCAAATGCAAAATAATTTTAAAAAAGTGACAATGTAGGAAGCGCAAAATAATGATCCTAAACTAAAACACTGATTTACAACTAATAGATAAAATGAAGAGCAAATCTAGAATATTCAGAAATAAAGATATACATTTTTTAATAAAACATTTTTTGATATAAACTATATAAAATAAGTATATGGGAGTCCTTAAGAAATTCATTGGTAGAAGGAGCGATGAGAGAAAGAGAGATAAAGAGAGAAAAACGTGTGAAATTGATTGATTGATAGAATTTATTATGCCTCAGTCTAACTTTCGGGCAAATGAAGGTACACCTTGAATGGGTGGATCGTAGTAATATAAATACAACAGAAAATAAAATAATAATGATTATCAGAAAATTCACTAATACGTAAATTCAAAGTAATACGTTTTTGAATATAACATTTTTTGATATAAACTATAGAAAATAAGTCTATGGGAGTCCTTAATAAATTAATTGCTACTATAATCAAAGATTAAGAGAGAAAAGAGAGAGAGAGAGAGAGAGAGAGAGAGAGAGAGAGAGAGAGAGAGAGAGAGAGAGAGAGAGAGAGAGAGAGAGAGAGAGAGAGAGAGAGAGAGAGAGAGAGAAATATAGAAGGTAGAAAAAGCAGAGCGAAAAGGAGTACAATTGCGGTAAATGTAGTTTTCCACGATTATTGCACGAATCAACGAGCTATAGCACAAAGACCAGCGCCGAACATTATGCGCGTTTATTGCGGGTCCTCTTATGCTTACGGATCCGTTGCCATCGCCATTACACCCGCGTTTAAACCATTCGTAATTGCTAATCAACGCTTCCGATATACATATGTACGTTTATTGGATATTTTGAAACCGCTATGTGTATGTGTGAGTGTCGAGACATTTGAAGTGGAGGACTTGAAAACAGCCAAACGGACCGCCAGTCACCATCACGCGCATATAGTGAGTCCAAAATATCCCCTATATGTTACAAATATATATACATATAAAAAGGATATTTTGGACCCGTTATGTCTACGTAATGTTGACTACTAGCTCTTTTGGATCATTCCAGGATGCTCCCCGACCTAAAATGTCTCCTAAATACCCCTTTTCCATTTATATATATACACACATATATATATACGAGCTACAAGTATATAAGCTCCTTTATTCTTTTCTCTTTCCCTCGTCTCTTCGGGTTCGTTTCACCCGCAAAATTATCGAGATGATCCGGCAATCGGGATTGCGTTCTATGCGGATTCACGAGCATTCACGAATACGCTATACGCTATTCGACCGAGCTGATAAACGAAGAGGATTCGTGCGTTATTTAGAGCGAAACTATGAGGCACGTTATTTGCCGGCGGCGCGTATATATACCGGATACCGACGTGGCGGTTGCGCTCTAATAGAAAATTATTCGGCCGAAAAGTAATCGTCAATGGATTTAATTGGAAAGGCGCAGCGACACGATCAGCTCTCAACGATAATCGCGGTTCATTGTTCGCTTTTTCTTTAAATGCAAATCCATTCGATCCGTTCGTAATTGTTCTTATTTGACTTAGGCGTACTTTTTTTTTTCTTCGAGAATAATAATCATTCGTGGCTGGATAAGTCAGGGAGGATTTTTTATTTATAATTGGATCGGCATTTTGGCAATGTAAAGATCCTTGGAGAAGGACATATACAGTGCTTGTCGGAAGTTTGAGAACAGGTTGTAAAAACGCCATTTTTATGCGAAAAAAACGAAATGACTTATGTATTTCACATGAAATAATATATTGGGAGTACAAATAAGTCTCCGCCGTTTTTTTTTATCGAAAATTGGGCATTTATTGTGAAAGAACGGTACTTTATGTTTTATTCAAAGTATTGTCCATCGCTAGCCACTACTTTTTGCCATCTTTCTGGCAGCATATGGATACCGCGTCGGAAGAATGCTTCATCTTTTGAGGCTATCCACAAATCGACCCAATTTTTGGTATCTTCATATGATGTGAAGTGCTGCTCAGACAGGCCGTGCGTCATCGATCGAAATAAATGATAGTCAGAGGGAGCAATGTCTGGTGAATACGGCGTGTGGGGTGAAACTTCCCAATTGAGTGTTTCCAAGTAGGTTTTGACCGGCGCCGCAACATGTGGACGAGCAATATCATGCAGGAGAATAATTTTGTCGTGTCTGGAGTAGTAGTGGGCGCTTTTTTCCTTGAGTGCTCGGCTCAATCTCATCAATTGTGTTCGGTAGAGAGCCCCAGTAGTGGTTTCGTTCGGTTTGAGCAACTCATAATACACGACACCAAGCTGATCCCACCAAATACACAACATGAGTTTTTTTCCATGAATATTCGGCTTGGCTGTCGATGTTGAAGCATGGCCAGGTGGTCCCCATGATTTCCTCTTCTTTGGGTTATCGTAGTGGATCCATTTTTCAACACCAGTGACTGTACGATGCAAGAAACCCTTTCGCTTATGCCTGGCAAGCAACATTTCACATGTGCAAATTCGGCATTCAACGTTTCTCGGCTTCAGTTCATATGGAACCCAATTTCTTTGCTTTTGAATCATTTCCAACGATTTTAAACGATGTGAAATTGCTTGTTGAGTCACTCCTAATGTAATTGCAAGTTCTTCTTGCGTTTGGCACGAATCTCCCTCCAATAATGCGTCCAATTCCGCGTCTTCGTGTACTTTCGGCCTTCCGCTACGTTCTTTGTCTTCGACGTTAAACTCACCGTTCTTAAACTTCTCTCACTTAAAGCAACCTCACCGTATGCTTCTACAAGCACTCGATGCGCCTCAGCTGCAGATTTCTTCAAACTAAAGAAGTAAATCAAAAGCTCCCGCAAATGACGCTTATTCGGCTCAAAACTCGACATTTTCGCATGAAAAGAATTATGTGATGCTGATACAAAATCGCTAATGTTTCAAGGTTATGGTCTTGCCCGATGTCCAACCTTACGATATGACGTTTTACATCTGACAATTTCAACCATAACCTCCTGGTGGGGCCATCTTTTGTCAAACGGCGGAGACATATTTGTACACCCAATAGTACGAAATATTAGTGCGCATTTCGTAATGAAACACAAGTTGCCCCGTACAGTTCAATATTGGCTATAATAGCTTTTCATCGAAGTGACGACCCTTAGCTCTGATAACTGCCGCACAGATTATGAGCATTCTTGCGATCAATTTTTCCAGCGTTTCGGCTAAAATTTTCTCCCACAAATCCTGTAGGGTCTTCCATAACCCTTCCCGATTGGTGAGATTTTCTTTGCGTACCGTTCTATCGAGCTCTTCCCATAAAAGTTCAATCGGCGACAAGTCCGGGGACTGACGTGGCCATTCCATGATTTTTATAGCACCAGAGATCGTTTTGTTTCCAAATATTTTTTACACAGCTAAGAAGTATGCTTTGGGTCATTATCTTGTTGGAAGATGAACCCACGACGTAGAACTCGTTTTTCAGATTGCATGTCGTACCAGAACCCTATGCTAGACGTTTTTATCCATAATTCCTTCAACTTTGGCTACATCTCCGACTCTGTTACCACCAAAACAGCCCCAAACCATCACGTTACCTCCACCATGATTCACTGTGGGCACCACACATTCCGGAAGGATGCGTTTATTTGGTTGACGACGGACATACTGGCGGCGTTGAGAACCAAAAAGTTCAAACTTGGACTCATTTGTCCAAAGCACGTTCTTCCATTGACCGCTGTCCAATTTTTATATTCTTTTGCCCATTTAAGCCTCTTAGCAACATTTTCTTTCCTCAATAAAGGTTTCCTGACAGCCACTCTCCCTTCTGGACCGGCATCACACAAACATCGCGCCACCGTCCTGGATGACACTGATTCCGCTCTTGTTCCGTTCAACGCGGCTGCAATTTTTTGAGCTGTCAGCTTTCGATTTCTCTTGGAATGTGTAACAATAAAGTTATCTTCGCGTTTCGATGTCTTTCGAGGACCACCAGTCCTTTTTCTAGTCTTGTTTGAGCCAGTTTTCGCCTTCCTGTTCAAGGCTCGAGTGACGACGCCTAGTGAAATCTTCAACTTTGCAGCAATTTTTCATAGTGACCACTTCAGATCTCTTAAAAGAGACACCTGCGATCTGATTTCAACGCCGAGCTCCTTATTTTTTCGCCGCATTGTAGCACAAACACGTGAAAACCACACAGTGAAAACCACAAGTGAGAGAACACATAACTTCAGTAAATTCGATGGTTTCGTGAATGTGATTGCTCGTTCACGAATTCTGTTGACATATACCTACTTAGTAATTGTGTCGACAGAGTATATTGTACTCACAGCAAGCAACAGTAACTTGTAAACGAGCTTCTAACAGCACAGCTTGGGAGGCGCGATGAGGATCGATTTCAGAAACTTGTATTTTTTCAATTTTATTTTCAATAGTGTAATGTAAATGACATGTATATCCTATTTGTGAATGCTTATACTATTTCTTCGCATTAGGTGCGTCTGACACGCGGGAATATATGACTTTTTTTGGTTTTGGGTGATGTTTTCGGACTTCTGACAAGCAGTGTATATTGTATATCAACAAACTTATTCCAACATATATATATATATATATATATATATATAAATAAAACTAGGATTCATATGTTTGTTCGTTTATAATTCTGGAATTCCTGAAATCGATGTCGATAAATCTTTTATAGAAACACAGTTCGTACTCTGGAATAGAATTTAGGCTGCCGAGCATTACGCTATGTAATTACAATTACAATAAACAGATTTACAAAGATCATTAAAAACAAACGAATAAACAAATGAAAAAAGGAACGAAGTAACAAAAATTGACGAATAATCATAAGGTCTGTGTATTTTTTTTTCATTTTCATTAACTGTCTCTCCAGTTTGTGATTATATTCAATAAGCAATATATATAAAAAATAAAGAAAAAAGACCAAATTGAGTAATTGACAAAAATGTATAAATAGCGAGGCATGGTTCTTTCGACACCAGGAGTGAGGTTTCCCACTATGAAAATCTATAATCAACGATGGTGAGGGAAATAGTTGCTGAGTTGAGCTGAAATACCCCATATATATATAGTCGCACAAGAGACCATTTACCATATGTCGTACCTGTTTCTCTCTGACGTTTGGGACACGGGCTATATCGGGCCAAAATCATCCCGGAAGGCGGTAAAGGTCCTCAGAGCAATTAATCTATCTCCCTCTCACTCTCTCTCTCTCGTTTTCTCTCACTCTCTCTCGCCCTCTCCCTCACTACACGTTTAGATACCCATTTAGAGCGGGTGCGTGTGTGTGGAAACTTTTTATATATGTGCGTATATATACATATGTGTGTCTGTGTGTGTGTGTAGATGGATAGATACAGGTACCGTCGCTCTTGAAGGTATCTTGGTTATTCTCCTCTACTTCGATAGGGCAGCTCCAGCCTCTATACCCCGTTGGCAACTAACTTGAAAGTTTGGGAGTTGGAGCTAGCGGTTCGAGACGACACCCTCGACTTTCGACTCGGTGATGAGGTAACAGAGGGGCTGGAGAGGCAGGAGTGGAGTGCCGAAGAGAAGAAGAGAAACGTCGAGAGAGAAAGAGACAGAGAGAGAAAAGGAGAGAGAGAGAGAGAGAGAGAGAGAGAGAGAGAGAGAGGGTAATAAATCAGATTTCACAAACGAGACAAGACATGATAATACCACAAGCACAAGAAACCCGATAGAGTATTTCTCTCTCTCTCTCTCTCGCTCTCTCTCTCTCTCTCTCTCTCTCTCTCTCTCTCTCTCTCTCTCTCTCTTTCTTTCTCTCTCGTTTTCTCGTTATATCAAGTTTGCCACCCAAACACCCGAGTATAAGTCCCCCGCTCATTTTCCCATCCGCTCTTTCGAACCGTCACATACAAATCGCCCACAATCAACGCGCACTTCCTCGTTCTCTGCATCGGGACGCGACTCTTGTATCTACGGCGATTAGGAGAAGAACGAAAAGGGAAACAAAAAAAAGTTTCCACCACGTCGAAAGTTTCGTTGCGGGGAGAAAAAAAAACGCTTGGAAATACATTGTTCACTTATCCTCGTACGATCATGAGTACATTTTCTTTCGCGAGTGCTAAAAAAAGTTCGTGGACTGAAAAAACTCCTGGGAAATCTCCGAATAACGCGAATATGTATATATATATATATATATATATGAAAATATACGCAATTAAAACTTCAATGGGCTTCGATTACGGTGAGAGGAGGTCGGAGACCCGAGGGATAGACGCGCCATTTTTAATGACGAAAATCACCCTTCTGATTGGGTTAAGACTATATATATATATATATATATATATATATATTAGAGAAGGACGATTTCCCACCGGGGCTGGAATACCGAGAGAGGCAAATCTCGGCGGTGAAACCGCAGTTGTTCTCTGAATGAGTCCATTCCAGTGTCCATTTTCGCAACCATTCTGCTCTCTCTCTCTCTCTCTCTCTCTCTCTCTCTCTCTCTCTCTTTCTCTTTCTCTTTGCCGCTGGTCCGCTACGTGGGCTTCGAACCCACTTCGGACGAAAGTGTGGGGCGTAATCTCGGGAACGAGAAAGACGGAGATAGACGCAGGGAAAGTCTGAGAGGAAACTCTACTACTAATGTTTTATTCTACCCTACTGTCCTTTTCCTAGAGGAAAAAAAATGAGGGACGTAGAAAAGGGCCACCGCGTCATTGTATCGTGGGCAATTTTTTTTCCCTTCTCTTTCACGTTTTATCCCCTCTTGCAAAATTGAAATTTCGCATCGTAACGAGATCTTTGCTTGCCTGCTCGGCAAATTAACTGAGATGCGAAGGTATGCTTATCGAGTTCTATATATATATAGATATCTCTCTCTCTCTCTGTGTGTGTGTGTGTGTGTGTGTGTGTGTGTGTATAGCGAGGTACATACGAGGATCGGTTGAACATATCGCAGAAGCGGCATAAGTAGGTTTACATCGTATTTGGAGGTGTAGATATCTATTTATATTATTATGGATACACAATTAAAGATTATATTAAAAAATTAAACGTCATATGTGAAGCGGTAATAAGAGGAGGTCTTTTTCGTATCGGTATATATAGGCCCGTGCACAAATTGTCGTAAGGATCCAATTGGCTTCCCATAGTTTTCCCCTATTTCCTGATAGGGATCCAATGCATCATCGCATTGGAGCCCTATACCAAAATGTCATGCTCGTACATTGGATTCTTATCAGGAATCACACACACGCACGCACACAGGATAGCGAGATCCACCTTTTTTTTTGTTTTTTTTTCTTCCTTCGCAATTTTCTATATCTTTGCCCCACTCCTAGCCACGTACCATCTTCTGATCGTTGCGTCATAGAGTCCGTGCAGGTGGGAAAGTAGAACGAGAGTATGTGTGAGAAAGATAGAGAGAGAGAGAGAGAGAGAGAGAGAGAGAGAGAGAGAGAGAGAGAGAGAGAGAGAGAGAGAGAGAGAGAGAGAGAGAGAGAGAGAGAGAGAGAGAGAGAGAGAGAGAGAGAGAGAGAGAGAGAGAGAGAGAGAGAGAGAGAGAGAGAGAGAGCATAGATCTTCGCCGCGAGGAGGTTGAATGGAGGAGAGACCAGAATTTATTTGTGCATCGGTCACTCGGCCAACAATGCTGCTCCTCGCTTGCCTCGTTGCTTCTTGACGTGTACATATATATATATTTATATATATATATATATATATATATATATATATATACAGGGTGTCTCAAAATGACCTGAATAATAATAAAACTAAATTAGAAAATACAACCAAATAAAGAAAATAATAAAATAAATTAATAAAAAAACGTATTATATATTTAAAAAATACGAATTTGTTTATTTTAAGGGGTAACACCAGATTTGGAAAAAATCAATGTTTTTTTAGCTTAAAATATACTTTAGGGTCATAAAAAAATATACAATTGGTCCCATAGCGAACAAGAAAAGTTAAAGGGTTCAATTTTCGATTTTCCCGCAACGCCTCGGAGCACGCGTTGAGCGCGATACGGCGCGCTCAGACTCGTTCTTCTCGATACCATGTTTTTCGAACTGGGAGGACGGATTACTCGGAGACTATTGCATGGATCGGTTTGAAATGTTGACAGTAGCTTCACAATTACATTCTTTACAAAAGTACGTAGCCGTTTTTTAATTCGTTATAATTTTTTTTTTATAAACAATTTACTGCTCATTTTTTTGCCGAAAATCGGTTTTTTTTTCATAAGTGCGCCATTTTTACAAAAATCAATAAAAAAAAACCCCCTATGTACTTTTATAGGCAATGTTATATAGATTAAGAAATTTTTTGGTATTTTGTCCCAGGCCTTAAACTTTAGGAGAAAACCGTCCTCCCGTGGAGGCCCTTAAAAAAAAGGCGACTTCGAAGATTGACTGTGGCGCCGCCGTTTTGTAACAAAATGTCAATAAAAAATGTTTTTTTTTACACTTCAATACATGTTTGATCAACTATCTAAAAAGAATTCCGATCCCTTTTTCCGCATACTTCCAAAATTAATTCTCAAAGTTTGGCCTTTTTTCGGACCTCTAGAGTGGTGTTACCCCTTAATATAAGGTACTCACGTGGAGGTTATGCGTGGAAAAGGTGTCTCTTAATGACCTGACATTTGACTTTATTTATAAAACGTATGATTCATTTAAAAAGTATGAATATTGTTATTTTAAGGGGTTACGGGGGTTTCGAACCCAAAAAAACATATTTTCTTAATTAAAAAAAATATAATATATAAATTATTTTATTCAAAATGTTAAGCACATAAAAGAGCAACATGTCAACAATAATTTAAAAAAAATTCATCCAAAAATTTGAGAAATTCGGCCGGTGGGACCTGGTTTCCGGAGATCCCTCAAAAAAAAGTGTCTTCGTGGTGGTGAGGATAGCTTTATCTGAAGTTAAAAAACCAAATTTTTTTCTGTTAGTAGATAAGTATAGCTCGTGATTGAACAAAGTATTTTTTAAAAAATCAAAGTTTGAATTTTTGGCAGAGTTGTATGCAAAATAGTTCAGTTTTTGGTAGAATTTACACTACGTATATCCTTGTAAAATTAGTTGTAATCGAAAAAAAAAAACCGTCGTTCAATCACTAGTCAATGCTATTTTGAAGAAGTGTGGAAAATTTCAATAACATCGTTGCATTAGTTTTTGAGAAATCGTGTCCACCGACTTCAAAAATAGTCTTTCGAGAAAAATGCGTATACCTGCGTCTCTCCCGGCCGGTCTTTCCCAACGGGGGGAATTACCAAAGGCTCTCTCTCTCCGAGACTTTTACTCCGATTGACTTAAAGCTTTGAGAGGATATTCTAGACATATTGTACTTAGATAATAAAATAAAAAAATGGATTTGTTGAAAATTTATCGGATATTGTGTGGAACGCAGTATCCGATAAATGTTCGCCTCGTCCCTGTTTTCAAACGTTCACTCTTTTGACGAAATTTTTCAATAACATTTTGGCATAATTGTGGACTGATTTCATCAATGGTGCGTCCAATGGCTTCCTTGAGCTCCGGAATGATCTGTGGATCATTGGCATACACTTTTCCTTATAGAAAACCCCAAAGAAAGAAGTCCAATGGCGTCAAATCGCACGATCTTGGTGGCCAATGCATATGGCCGCGGTGCGAGATAACACGACCATGAAACTTCGTCTGCAATAACTGCATTGTTTCGCAGTTTTCATATTTTTCTATGCGTTGCTCGATCGTGTAGTTCTCCATGACTAAACCTCAATACTTCCTGATGCCAGTTGTCAAGGATTGGTACTCTATGTTCGCCACAAAAAAAAAAAAAAAATGGCGCGCTATTTAAAATGTCAGGTCATTTTGAAACACCCTGTATATGCGGACGCTGCTCTTCTGTTTCTCCTCGCATCTTCTCTTGCCGCTTTTCCTCATCCACATATCAAGTTAAATATATATATATGTGTGCGTGCACCACTAGCTATGCTTCAGCAATTCCTCTTCCTATTTCTTTGCTTATACCCGACCCATTTCCTTCCAACATCGCCAGTATCTCCCTTTTTCACCTTGTGCCTATTCCTCTCTCTTTTCTTCGCGCGTTCTCCTTTCCGGATCTCGTGTCGTCGTTGAACCGCCTCGACCGCTATCACCACCGCGGGACACTATCGCGCAAAAACGTATTGTACGCTGAGGCTATTCTACTAACGCGCATCCCTCGAATTTCATTCTCGTAATGATTAAATTCTTCGGCGCGGCGGGATGAGATGTCCCTCCACCGCGCTCAACGGCCGTGACCTGCAGCGAACACATATATTTTGCGGAGACGCCGAGGATACCTTTACATTCTGACAGGGACTTCAATCACCGGAAAGTCATCGCACCCACGGTCGTAAGTCAATCGGGGATTAGTGTCTACTCGCGTATTCTGATTTTGGTACCGCATGCATTGTTTTTTTTTTTTTTTTTCGTTCGATACGTGCCTTCATTCGATCAGGAAATAATGGGCATCGGCTTGGAGGGATAACGAGCATTGATTGGCGTCAGCTTTGGGATCGAAATAAACGAATGAGGGAATGATGCGCGAATTTTATATTGTGCTGACGAATTTAATTTCTTTTTTTTTTTTTTGGTTGTATAAAAGAACCTCGACGTTGCCATTGATTATTAATTTTTAATTATTCAATGGATTTAAATGCACTTGAACTGCATTGATGAAATGCACTTGAACTGGATCGATTAAATGCACTTGAACTGCATTAATGAAATGCACTTGAAGCGCATAGAAATGCACTTTAATTATTCAATGAATTTAAATGCACTTTATGAATGTGGTACGGTTCTTTTTTTCCAACTATTTCGAGCTTTGAGGAAATTATACTGTGAAAATGTTTGATGGGAATATTGAAGCTTCGAATCTGAACTCGTCCACGGATTTTGCTAAAATTTAATGTCAATATACCATGCATGGTATTGTTTTTTGATACGAAAAATTCGTCAAATAGCTAAAAGTAATAAAATAATATATGATAAATCATAAATAATAAATAATGAATACCAAATAGGAAATAATAAATATTAAAAAATGAACAGCAAATAATAAATAACAAATAAAAGTAATAAGTCATACAATAATAATGAATCATCAATAATAATTAATAAATACTTAAGACCTTTCAATTTACGTTAAACAGAAAATATTCGTTGCCATTTTTTCCTCCTCCGGTGTAATTTTTACCGATGACATTGAACAAAATCATAAATTCATTCCTTTTTCATCCGAGAATTGAAAAACACTGAGCGCACTCTGTATTGTAATTTTCATGAAATTAGGGAGCCCATCTTAAGAAGCATTTCCCGTTGCGTGTGCGTCTCGTTATTGCAAATCCATCTCCAAGCCCTTCGAAATCTTCCTTTCGACTCTCCCTGTACTCGTCGCCGGGTCCATAAGGATCTCCTCGTCGTCCTACGTCGCGCTGCGCATATATACCCACGGTCAAAGTAAAGAGCAGAAAAGATGAGGGCTCGCGGACTTGAGAGATCCCGGAAGAAAGATGGCTCCGCCGCTACCTCTCGTTGGCAGAATAATACATGTGCAAAAAAAAGGAAAGGAAAATGAGAGAAAAAAGAAAAAGGAAACAATAGAATAAGGTTCGCCGGATAGAAGGTCTGGTATAGGGAAAAGGGACTCGCGAGCGACTCGCTAATTGACTGTTAAAAAATGCTTCCCGTCTGTGAAAGTTTCAACAACGCACTAAAAACTCATTTTCCCTTCCGTGTGCATCTTTCTCCTTTTTTCCATCCCTCCCATGAATATACATATATATATATAATTGTCTTTTTGTTCAGTCCGAAGTCTACGATCTAGTGGCTGTGTAAACAGTGTCTCGGAGCCTTTGCAACGCTACACCTCGTTAGCGCAATCGATCTTTTATTTTTCTTCAACCCCGAGTGAACATTTTCAAGCTGCAAAATAAAGATCTCCAAGCAGAGATCAACGATAGCGGATTATCGGGTACCTAACCGAGAGTACAATGTTTGGAATACCAATAAGGTAGGGCCTCCGATGAACCTCCCGAATGGCAGAAACTGGACGCTGCCACTCAAAGGTGACCAATGCAGAGTGCAACTTAACCTGCGAAACCCCAGGTAGGCCTACCCGACTAGAAATTTTGATCAGGCAGCCTGAACACTGATCAGGTAGGTCGCTATCATGCTGCTGTCTGGAATACCGTAATGAGGCACACCTGATCGGTGCCGGATGCCCACCGGATCAGTGAACCCGTAGTACGGGAGTAAGAAGGCTACCTTACTGCCTTTTTCCTCCCGTAAATCAGGCAATACGGAAATGGCCCTACTAGCGCTTGTCCTAATAAGGCCCTATTGGGGCTTGCCGTGGAAATGTCTCAGTATTCCATCAACGCACATAACCTCCTATATCCTACGTCGAAATTTTCATTCAGCAGGATATGATCTTTGAAGTTTTGACGTTTTTAAAAGGTGTTGTGGACTGTGACGAAAAAAAAAGTTATGCAACTCGGATGCGTGTTAGAAGATTCCGCTGTATTTTGGAATCTCAAAACACAGTACAAAATCTGTCATCGTCGTGTGAACAAGCTATGTATAACCTGAAAATATATATGGGCGTTTAATACGTTATTGATGCTTAAATTCCTTAAAAAATTGTTTTTCACCAAGTTCATGTCCGAACAATACGAACTAATAACTTACGAGATGTTTGAAACAAACAAGCGTATAGTTTCCTCTATTTTCCGTCAAAAAATTTTGAGCAAGTAGTGGGAAAAGTAATTGATAAAGCCAAGGATTGCGAGGGAATCAGACGATTCGCAATAAAAACACTTCAACATGAAACATAAATGGAACATTATTCATAATGATCTCAATGCTATCTTTAATTAATCTGCTTATAACCTTTTTTGTAACTTCCCGTAATAAAAATTATATTGACAACTACATTCTAGGACTTGTATAAATATATTGTTGAGTGCGTATATGTACGAGCATGTATGTGTATTGGCTACGTAAGGCAGTATTATAAGGACCTGATCAGGCAACATGACAATGACCTGATCAGGCAGCATTATAAACGCCTGGTCAGGCAAACGGATAACGGCTTGATCAGGCAGCCAGATAAGGCCCATATGTGACAGAACGTTACACTTTCTATGAGGGCGCTATCGGGTTTCCCTTATAAGTGCCCTACCAGGGCAGTCAGGCAACTTGAAAGCGTCCCGAATCGGACCCTATTGAAATTTCTACGTGGGTACTTCAAGTGCTCCCGCAGAACCTTCTGGCCCCCCTTTTGTCCTACTGTAGGCGCACTGTAGACCCTCTGGACCCTCCATTCAGCCTACCGTAGGAGCACTGTAGACCCTCCGAACACTCCATTTAGCGAAAACGTATTGATTTCATCATCGAACGGGTTTACCGATCAGGCCACAATGGAGTGTTGATGAAGGAGATATCGAATTTGGGCTGAAAGCAGGTTAGGAGGCCGGTGTTCTGCACGCTTCACTGAAACTGGGAATCGAAAGAAGGTTTGAGAGGACTAACAGAGGCTACACTGGACCAAATAGAGACCTCCCCATGGCTCCGAACTCGACAAATGGAGTTTGGTAGGTTCAACGGAGGCTGATGGCTTCTGCATTACAAAAGAAATGGAACCTGCGAGTGTTCAGAGGAGACTATAAATTTTGACTCGCGTTGCCGTTTCCGCAGATTACAACATTTCAAAAAACTATCCGATCATACGAAAGTTTTATTCTTAGAAGTGTGCATTAATTTCAAGGGATACTTTTGGTAAAAATTCGGCTTTATTGTGGAAAAATTGTTATAAATTGATAATTCAAAATATTATCCATCGCTAGCCACGACTTTTTCCCATGTTTCTGGTAATAGGTGCATTCGACATCGGAAGAATGACACATTTTTAGATCCTATCCACGAATCGATGCTCTAACAAGCCATGAGTCTTCGATCGCAATAGGTGGTAATCGGAAGGGGCAATATTCGGTGTCGGTTCGCAGGTTCAGTTGCGCTCTGCATTGGCCTCCTTTGAGTGACAATGCCCAGTTTCTGGCATTTGGAAGATTCATAGCAGACTCTAACGTATTGGTATTCCAAATATTGTACCCTCGTTTTGGTACTCGATAATCCGCTATCACCGATCGCTGCTTGGGGAAGGAGGCCTTTATTTAGCGGGTTGAACGCGGTTCAAGAATTTTGACTCGGGAAGCTGTAAACAAAGTTCGATTGTCGATGAAAAAAGTAGCTTTAATAATTTGTTATTAACAAACGGATAAACATATTTTTAAATCGCCCGGTCATACGATAAAAAATGTTATAGACTATGCTGTGTCCGAATTTGGAGTGAATCGGACCAATAGATTTTAAAAAACGACTTACATCTTTTTATAAAACATAGTTTCGAGAAAAACGCACAAAAAATTCACAAAAATCATTGCAGCTCGGTCAATTTTTAGAATCTTTAGAGAATCTTTGTTGCAAATTAAAGTCAAGATCCTAGACTGTGAAACGGCGTAATAAAAAATCATATTTCCAAAATTTTGAAGTTCCGCAGGCCCATGAAAAAAAAACAACAAAAAAACAGCCAGAAGAAACAGTCACGTTGTGCTTAAAACTTCTCAAGTTTCGCTTGCATATGCATTCGTGAAAAAGCATCGAAAATTCTTTTTCGCCATATTTCGTACAGCCTTTGTCGCTGTCCGATATCAAATAATTCCAGTCCATACGGGAGGCGAGAGAGTCGTGTACGGGAAGGAGGTCAAATCGGTTGGACAAAAGAGCTCGCAGCGGGGTTTGCAGTCGCCGTCGCCAGCGTCCGGCGATCCGATGCATGTCGTCGATAAATTTATATGCACGATTACGTAGTCATCGAGGAAGCAGTTGGGAGGATTTTTTTTTCATATCGGCGCGTGGCATCTGTCGCACAATTTTTTTCATAGCTCACTCTTTGGCATGAAGGAATATGATGAACGAGGTGCCCGGGAGGCGGGGGCGGCAATGAGAACAATACACAGGGTGGACCAAAAGTCGTGGATCAAACGAAGCGAAGAGGCAGTCAAGATCATTTCCAACCAAAAAGGTCATATACGGGTTGGCCCATTTCTCAACGATTTCAAAGCTATGATTTTCCTTTCAATACTTTTGACAAAACGGCTCCTAGCTGAAGGAAAAAATTATTAAAAATAAAAAACTATTCGCCATATGCGAATTATTTAAAAAAAAAGATGTAGCCTGATGTGGCTTTCATATGGAAATGTAGTTTTCATAATTGTCACCATGAGTTCTTAGAATAAAATGAATTCGTGATAACATTTCGGATCATAATTTTTTTCCTAGGTTTTTATCATTGATTTTGAAAGGAAATATTATACGAAAACGTGCCCCTGTAGTAGAAAAATTTGTTCACCATACGAGGATTCTGGAAAGGTCCAAATCATAGCCGTGATTTTCGAAAACGTTTTGCTATCGACTTTTATTCACTGCAAGTGAAATTCACTCAATTGTAAGAACTCATGATGATAGATATGAAGACTACATTTTCATGTAGAAGCCACATCATCAGGCTACATCTTAAAAAAAGAAATAACTCGCATATGGTAGGTAGTTTTTTTCAATTAATTTTTATGTACAGCTGGGAATCGATTTTTCAAAAATATTGAAAAAAATCATAGCTTTGGAATCGTTGAGAAACGAACCAACTTGTATATGAGTTTTTTGGTTGAAAATGATCTCGACTAGCTCTCCTCTTCGTTTGGTCCACGACTTTTGGACGACCCTGTATATACAGAGTGTATTTACGATCTTTTTTGCTTTCTAGAAAAAAAGCATTATTTATTGTTTTTTTATTGAGTTTTTCTGTAGGACTGGATTAATTTTTTTCCCTTTTTCTGTACTTACCTCTTGGCGGTTTTTAGAAGCAATTGGGAGTCATTCACCTCCATTTGAACCTCTATTCACCTCGATCAGAACTTTCGTTCAGATATTACAACACACATAGAGGTGATTAGGATAGGTATTGATACGAGGCATCTAAATATTCCTTTGAATGTAACGTTTCGAGTCACCCTATATATATATATATATATATATATAGATGCATATCAATATATACGTACCGGAGGAACGCGTGTTCTCTTTGTACTCTTAGAGGCTCTTTGCAAGCAACATATTGTTGATACTTGGAGGATGGCTAGTCAATATATATTGTTTCTTTTTGTAGTCTTCTTTCGCGTGGACATTTATCCGTGTTCTTGCCCCATTCCCTCGTTCACAGTATCTTTCTTTTTCTCTCCCTCCGACTCATTCTCTCTCTCTCTCTCTCTCTCTCTCTCTCTCTCTCTCTTTCTCTCTCTTTCTCTCTCGCAACACGAATGTACATGACTGCTAAGTTTTCTCGAGCAAGTCGTATCGTATCTGCCATATGTGCTTTCGAAAAGAGCGAGCGAGCCTGGCTACAGCTCGAAGTGCATCAGCTGTATCCTGTGTATAGCCGTATGCACTCTTCGGCACTGCGCCTCTGCGCATTTTTACTTAATTCTGCTACCAACGTTGAAAAAAACAGTCTACTGAAAGTGTATGCCAAAATTGAGCTGAATCGGCCAATTGATTATCGAGATATCGTGCTTGCCGATTTGAAAAAAATATAGTTTCGAGAAAAACGCATTTAACCCTCCCCGGTCGCCTGAAGTCAAAATGAACCCAAGCGCAACTTTAAGCCAATATTACTATAAATTGTTAGCGGCGACTTTTTATAATAAATCGTTCATATTTCATGATTATCGTTCTTCATTTCACTCCGAAATGGCTCATCAGATATAAGAATAAATACCTTTTTCGAAACGCCCACTATGGAGCTATTTTTTCCCTTAAACTATTATATCTCAAGAGTTTCATTCTAAAATTTTATAAAAAAAATTGAAAATTACAAGAGTTATGATTTTTTTTTAGTAAAAAAGGGCTTTTTTACGCATTGACCCCTTGCTGATTTTTTTTCGCTGTTTTAAAAATCGATTAAAAATATAATACCGAGAATTCCATATTCTAGAATGTTCAAACTAATATCCTAAATTTTTATGAATCATTCGGAACGATACGGTCAACGCGGCACTCGTTTAAACATGGCTGGGGTCATTGCGACCCCCCTGTGACCAGCGTGTTACAGCCAGAACGTGTGACCGCAGAGGTCTAAAATTTACTGTGTCTCGACCTCGCTCTCCGTGCATACTCATTATAATTTCTATAAATCGGCTAATTCAATAAGTATCGTTTCGGATTTCACAGACGTATCCATAAGGGTCTGTAGAATAATCAAATAAATAAAAAAAAACGATTTCTCCAAATTTCCAGACGACAATAATGTCTTACGTTTTTACGAAACAATGCACTGCGAACAGGGTGTCCTATTCATTTAAAGCAAGACCTATTGAACACCGTCGAGTAATACAACATTCATGTGTTTCCAATAATTTTGGTATTTGGTATTGTTTACACTAAAAAAAATGTTTAGTCTTATAAACTTAATTGGTGTATTTGGATATATTTTATTTGAATTAACTATCAAATTTGTAGACGTAGTAGTACGCTCGGTGGCCGGAGTGTGGCGCAGGGCTCGAGGATTCTCTCTCAATCCATTTGTACTCTGAGCGCGGAGACCATCAGACAAACGTGACTCGCTATATCCAACTACAGCGCCGACATTTTTTTATAAAATCTCGTGAAATAATTTGTAAAGATACTTGATGATACGTAGAATAAACGCCATTCAACGGACTTTTCATTCCATCAACTGGGTATATCGATAAAAAATTGTGAAAATTGACATTTTTTCCGGGCTCTAGACTCGAAGGCTCCCAATATCGCCACGCTCGTTGAAATAACGAGTTGCGAAGGAGTTTTGGCACATGGCAGTTTGCTGTTCCTTATCTATAAATATATATATATATATATATATATGCGACCTCGCAATTCGTCGTAATTTTTATTTTTCTTTCTTTCGTAGATATTTCGGGGCGTACATGCCGGACGCGCGTTCGCGCGCATTCTCGCTGCGGTAGTAAATTTAGCCAATTTGTCGTGGCTGACCTGTTCCCCTTGCCTCGTGCCGAAAACGCGGCGAGTTTGTGCCGGAGAAACGTTTAGTCGTTCCTCCTTCTCCTCTCGCTTATTTGGAGCGTCAGGTGTTCCAGAATCCCTGATCTTTTTCTTCGGACCGGACTGTTTTTCCAACCCAGTTGTATAACGAAAAATTGTTCGACCTCGTGTGGGTGTGTGTCTGTGTATGTGTGTTTGTCAAGGGGGGATAGGTAAGACTCGAAGCAACTTTTCGATTCTCGAACAGCCGGTTCCCCTGTAGATGCTGGGGGTGCACGGGCTGCCACGTCGAAACTCTGCGATAGAAATAAAGAAATAAGCGCCGTGAGAGAGTAAAAAGAGAAACGTGACGTTGCAAAGAGAGAGAGAGAGGGGGGGGGGGGATAATAGTGCAAGAGGCCGTGAAAGGCGAAAAGACCATGAGAGTGTGTGTGTATATATATATATATATATATATATAATGGGGAGAGAATTGTCCGCGGGGATTCGAAAAGAAATCTTGGGAAATCGTCGAAGGAAGAATTATATGAGGCACGTGAGTAATGCAGAAGAGAGAGGCAGATCAGTCCTATATTGCAGGGACAAGAAAAAACGTGGTCAAGTGCATATGGCGGACCACGTATTAAATTACGCCCCCCCCCCCCAACGTCGTTGAGGGATCTGTGTAAGCTTGAAGTTTCGAAAATTCGATTTTTTATTTCATGGTTTTAAAACCTGGGGTGTTAAATTTAATTTGCAACGAAGATAGTGTAAAAATTGCAAAAATCGACCGAGTTGTGACGATTTTTTTGAAGAGTCAGATCGTTCACTACAATTTTTTATGACATGAATGCATAGGGTAAACCGACCAGTCAATTAACGAATAACGACATTATAGGATTCAGGAATGACTGTTAAATCGAAGTATTATCGAAACAAACTTTTTAAGGCCTTAGGCCACTCTGGGGTTTTCCAAAAATCGATTTTTTTCGAATGTACCTCAGTACCTATATAATTATATTCCAAAAGATTATGGGTGTGGGAAATCTCTAAGTACTCGATTTTCGAATTCTAGCACAACCTCTCTTGATTCATGTCGTGACTTTCTACTAACTTTAAACGCGTTTATCTCAAAACTACATTTTTCAAGTCGGCCGGACTCATAACTCAAACAAATTTCAACCGATTCACTTTTAACTGTATCTTTAGAATTACATTTTCTGAGGCACTACGTAGGATTTTTTAAATTATATTGCATAGTTCCTTTTTTATAAACAATTTTCTGATGATTTTCTCACGGCATTTTATATTTTTTGTTTTAGAAATGCGCCATTTTGACAAAAAACAATATATCAAAAAAATCCTACGTACTTCTATATCTATTCTTATATACAATCGAAAAAACTTTAGTGTATCATCATAACTCAAAAATTATAGGAGCTATTGGTCCGGCCGTTGTCCTTCCAGAGATAAACACGTCATCGGAAAAATGCTGCATCGCCGTCATTTTAACATGTATCGCTGTGAAAAAAT
>OZ010715.1:28731543-28766543 GCA_963932345.1 Ophion ventricosus | reverse complement strand
CCTGCCGGATAATTAATACCCGAAAATGATAATCGCTACACGCTCTGGCCGAGCTTTAATTTTGTACTTCTCTCCGGCAACATTAGCCGAGAAAATTCGCCATTTCTCCACACCGCGCGACCCTCCAGACCCATTTACACATCTTGATAACCTCGTAACGTACACGGCGCGAGGCTCTCTTCGAGATTAAAACAGGTCATTCCGACTTTCCAAGTAACACGTATATTTTCAATATTTCCTGTCGTCCTTCGTATACGCCCTGACGGGCTTTTTTTACGATCGTGTTTCCTCTTGCCTCTTAAGCCCACACAATTTCCATACACCGCATTTCCATGTATCGCATTTACACACGAGGCCACAGGGAAACTAATGGAAACACGGCCATTTTTGCAACTTTCGTTTCCATTGGGTCACACGTTCGAAGACTCGGCAAAGCTGCGCCCGTTTAGCTCGATGGTCGAAGAAACGGGTCACTCATCCGAGTACTGGCCCGCGTCAGCCACGCTCGATCCAGCTTCCAACCCATTTCATTTCTCTGCAATCAGTTTGTCATTTTGAATTGTTCGTTATTTTCACGAGTAATCCGAGAACTAAGTGTTCAGATGGGAGTAAAAGCGTTTGCGCGTATAGTCGTTGAAATTTTGTCGTCACCCAATTTTGCGATGTACCCTGGACGAGGTACATTCGCGAAGCTCTTATATTTTCACACGAATAAACGAGCGACACACCGGATAAAGCCCACGGAGCCTCCGCGAGTACAAGAACATAAACGCGTTATGTGCAATAGTAATGGGAAGCTTATATCCAGATGAAATGATAAGCTTCTCCATTACAATGTTCGAGCTATAGAGATTCGCGAATCTTAGTTTGAACAGAGCAAAATCCTCATACTATGTTCATATATTTATGTGTATATGTGTGTGTGTGTGTGTGTGTGTGTGTGTGTGTGTGTGTGTGTGTGTGTGTGTGTGTGTGTGTGTGTGTGTGTGTGTGTGTGGGTGTATGCATATATGTATATCCATAACGTTTCCTCTCTGCACTGCCAATTGGATGCTTGTATGTATGTGAGATAACGAGCTTATTCGATAGCCTTACGGAATTGAATCGACCACCCTATCTATATATACATATATATATTTATATGTATATGCATATATATACATATACATAATATATATACAGGGTAGGGGCGAGTGGGATAATCGCGGATGCTTATAGAAATCTTTCAATAACGGTCAAGATATTAGTAGGGTAGGGAGGGGCATGCTGAGCAACATTGGAACTAGCGTTCTTACCTGTAATTCCTTAACAGTCCGAATAGAAATTTTGATCAGGCAGCCTGAACACTGATCAGGCCGCTATCATGCTGCGGTTTGGAATGCCGTAATGAGGCACGTCTGATCGGTGCCGAATGCCGACCGGATCGGTGAAATCGTAGTACGGGAGTAAGAAGGCTACCTTACTGCGGCCTGATCAAGGTGCCTTTTTACTCCATACTACTAGGGCTTGACCTAGTTACGGATACGGCCATACTACTAGGGCTTGACCTAATAAGGCCCTATTGGGGCTTGCCTTACAACTGCCTCGGCATTCTATCAATGCACATAACCTCCTATATCCTATGTCGAAATTTTCATTCAGCAGCATATTATCTTTGAAGTTTTGACGTTTTTTAAAGGTGTTGTGGACTGTGACGAAAAAAAAAGTTATGCAACTCGGATGCGTGTTAGAAGATTCCGCTGTATTTCGAAATCTCAACACACAGTACAAAATCTGTCATCGTCGTGTGAACAAGATATGTATAACCTAAAAATATGTATGGACGTTTAATACGTTGTTAATGCTTAAATTCCTAAAAAAAAAATTGTTTTTCACCAAGTTCATGTTCGAAAAATACGACCTAATAATTTATCGGACGTTTGAATTGAACGAGCGTATATTTTCCTCTATTTTCCGTCAAAAGATTTTGAGCAAGCCGTGGGAAAAGTAATTGACAAAGCCAAGGATTGGGAGAGAACCGGGCGGTTCGGAATAAAAGCACTTCAACATAAAACACAAATGGAACATTATTCATAATGATCTCTATACTATCTTTAATTAATCTGTTATAACCTTTTTTGTAACTTTCCGTAATAAAAATTATATTGACAAATACATTCTAGGCCTTGTATGCATGTATTGTAGAATGTGTATGTGTACGAGCATGTATGTGTACTGGCTACGTAAAGAAGGATTATAAGGACGTGATCAAGCAACATTATAATTACCTGATCAGGCAGCATTGTAAACGCCTGGTCAGGCAACCGGATAACGGCCTGATCAGGCAGCCAAATAAGGCCCATATGTGACAGAAAGTTACACTTTCTATCAGGGTGCTATTAGGTTCCCTTATAAGTGCCCTACCAGTGCAGCCAGGCAACTTGAAAGCGTCCCGAATCGGATCCTATTGAAATTTCTACGTGGGAGTCTGACGTTTAAAAATGAAACCTACTTTGGTCAATAGGAAATTTATCTGGGCAAAAAAGTTTGTAGACGAAATTCCTGTTATCCTTATTGTTTCACAGTTAATAGCTCTCAAATGACTAAGGCCATATTTGCTCAAGCTGCCCCGATAGTGGAGTAAGTTGAGCATGAGTATGAGGTAAGTTGGGCAAAGTAAGAATTGCATTAAAAAATCAGATGTATGCAGCATCATTTGGTACAATACAGTAATAAACCAACAGTTGCTTGTTAATTAGTTAAGTTTTGAAACATGAACATTAATTGCAATGAACTTTGAAATATTTTTTCTCATACAATGGTAAAAGAAAATCTTTCAATCACTTTTTTTTTACTTTTGGGCGCAAGAATAATGACACGTCCCGTGTTACCATCTCCATTTGATGCACCCGCGTGCGGTGCTTAGTTTTCCAGATATTTCGATTGCCCAACTTACCCGACTGCCCAACATGCCCCTCCCTACACTATGAATCAGTCTCTTTTTATTAATTATTAAATTTTGGTAATTACCTTACGAGATCAACATTATTAATTATTTGTAATTAATCAATGAACATTCATTAAAAAAAAACCCCTATTGGCCGTAATTACCCAATGCCATTTGGGTAAATACGGACACGTTTTGGGGTAATTTTAGGATGAACTGCACCAACTTTTCTTTTTGTATCTCGTTAAAAACTGGCTTCTTACCGCGCTTCGAGTCAGTAATATCTTTATATTTCTCAAATTGATCGAACAGCGTCGTTCTCGGAATATCATATGCTTTTTGGCTTGTCTAAAACTTAATTCTTTGTTTTTTTATCTTCCTTACAGCAATTTTCAAAGTTTCGACAGTATATTTCTTCTCAGTCTTTCTTCTATATTTTCGAGGCATCTGAAATATAATAAAATCTCATAAAGTTTACGTTCAGTCGAAGGACTAAAGATCTAGGAATAATTGCCGACGTCCGGGATTACTCCACGCCGCATGTTCGCAATTGATCCAAACTGATTTCGACAATTAAAAAAATCAAAATTTATAGGTTAGGTTTAGTCGTATTATTTCTTGTTTTATGATTTTGCTGCTATATATATCACTGTTCATAACCAAAGAAAGTATTTTGCTAGCATACATATATCTACGTAAACACAACATTAAAAATCATGAAAAATTGTAACAAATATGAATTAAATCTTAAATAAAACTTACTTTAAAACTCTTCCTGTCAACTTTCCGTGGAATAAAGATGGCGGACGTAATCTCGTCAGTGTATTAGCGGGGCGAGGGGGTCTATGCTACCAAATACTGAGGTGTCCGAAATTTCCCAGCGTCCGTATTTACCCCCCTCTCTTCTAAGCCCCGGGTAGTTGGCCATAGTTTTTTCAAGAATCCGTCAAAACAAAGGTACAGACGTTTCTTTACTTATTTCTATTTGTAATTAAACTTTGAACATTTAACCTTAAGATAATTTATCAAAATAAAACAAATTCTCATGAGATCAACCTTAAAATTAGTGTTTCTTTTTTTAAATCACGATTGCCCGTCTCGCTCGGAGTATCCGAGTGTGATGGCCATAGGAGTGGAGGGGAGATGGCGTAATTCTCTTAGTTTTCTTTTTAGTTTTATGTTTTCATTCTTAATTTTTTTTTTCTGATCAAACTAACCCCAAGCGCAACTTGAAGCCAAAATTACTATAAATTGTTGGCGGCCATTTTTTATTATAAATCGCTCTTTTTTTATGATCATCGTTTTTTATTTCACTCCGAAATGGCTCTTCAGATATAAGAATAAATACCTTTTTTGAAACGCTCACTATGGAGCTAGTTTTTTCTTGAACTATCATATCTCAAGACTCACCCTAAAGTTTGATGAAAAAAAAAATGAAAATTGCAAGAGATATGATTTTTTTTAATGAAAAAAGGGCTTTTAGTACGAATTGACACATTGTTGATTTTTTTCCGTTATTTTAAAATTCGATAAAAATATAATACTGAGAATGCTACATTCTAGAATGTTCAAACTAATAACCTGAATTTTTATGAGTCATTCGGAACGATGCGGTTAACGTGGCAATCGTTTAAACATGGCTGGGGTCATTGCGACCCCCCCAGAACGTGTGATCGCGGAGGGTTAATCTGGTAAAGAAAAGCAAACAAATTGTGAAAAAAGACCCTCGTTCGAGAGCCACCTTAACGTATACACAATATTTTATTCGCCCCCAACATGGTACGTGCATTTTTTAATAAAGAGCACTCGAACCTCGATCCTCATTTCAATCCTTCATCGTGATTAAAAATTCCGAATAGATCCATCGAAATCTGAGATTAGTCCTTTGCTCGCAAATGATTGCCACAATCAACTGCAACCGCACGGATTCACGTGGTCCCATTATTAACGATTATTTGTCAATCTGGAAGATGCACTTCGAGTATAAGGCACTTGCGCATATTCATACGCGCGAATCTCTCTCGGTAATCTCGAATCTCCCTCGAACAATCTGTGCGCGCGTTCCTATCGGGATGCATATACGGTCGCAACTGTGCATTCTCGTATGCAAACACAATCTCCGATCGGTTTTCGACATCTTCGCATACCCGATGAATATTATACAGGGGCGGAGACGATTGGCTTGTGACGCAGAGTCGCTATTAAACGGAAAAGCTCTTTGAATCGAGCTTTTGGAATATTGCCGGGATGAGTACCTATGGAGGAGCTGGGTAAGCGATAAGCTCTCTTCGACTCGCTTAGTCTTGCTGTCTCTCACTCTCTCTCTCTCTCTCTTTCTCTCTCTCTCTCTCTCTCTCTCTCTCTCTCTCTCTCTCTCTCTCTCCCTCTCTCTCTCTCTCTCTCTCTCGTGGGCATCCTTAGCACCGGAAATAGAAGCATATGATTGTGTGTACACATCAATGAAAACATACACACACATATATATATGGATGAATATATTTTATGTATGTGTGTAGGGACAGGATATTTTGAACCCGTTAAGATTGACTGCTGACTATGATGACATGTCTATTTCGGGGACAGTCCGCGAATCGAATGTCTTCAAAATCATTATTCCTGACATATACAGGATGAAAATTCTAAGGTGGTCTATGTTTTTCAAGGGTCTGGCACGAAGATTTTGCTACTGAGAAAAATATAACAGCCAATGGCTTTTCGAGTCCTCTTCGAAAGAACATATAGACTATTTTTGTGATGTCTAATATTCGCCAAAAACAACCGAGCATTCTGGAAACAAAATAGAAAAAAGAATTCCTAACTAAAGAGTGTCTCAAAATTACCTGACATTTTAATTTATTAATAAAACGTATTATTTATTTGAAAAGTATGAATATTTTTATTTTAACATAAGGTACAGACATGGAGGTTATGTGTGGAACACAATATCCGATAAATGGCCGTCTCGTCCCTGTTTGCAAATGTTCATTCTTTTGACGAAATTTTCAATAACATTTTGGCATAATTGTGGACTAATTACATCAATGGTGTGTCCAATTGCTTCCTTGAGCTCCGGAATGGTCTGTGGATCATTGGCATACACTTTTCCTTTCAGAAAAGTCTAAAGGAAGAAGTCCACGAGTAACGTCCATGACTAAACTCTAAAGAAGAACTCCATGACTAAACATCTATACTTCCTGATGCCAGTTGTCAAAGATTAGTACTCTATGTTCGCCACAAAAAAAAATGGCGCGTAATTTAAAATGTCAGGTCATTTTGAGACACCCTTTATGTATATATAAGGCATTCCACGTTATTTCACCTAGCCCGTGATCCCGACCATTTTTGATTTTCCTGATTTTTTTTTTGTAAAATTGTACCCCATAAAACGAATATCCACACAAATTTTTAGATTTTTATCTCTTCTCTTTTAGGAGTTATAATTTTCCAAAAAATGTCGATTTCGAAAGTTTTGGAAACGTTTAAACGCTGATAACTCCAGAACTAATTGAGATATCGACAAATGTCAATAAATCATTTTTTTCATTTTGAAGCATACTTTCGTTAAAAAAATATGAAAAAAAATTATCAATTATCAATGTCATCTTTTTTTTTGCTTCTAAAGTGAAAACTATTTTTTAAAAAGATGATTGCCATTTTGTATTTTTTTCAAAAAATTCTCTAAAATAGAGTGAACTATTCTATGACTTTTAAGACTAGTCTCATCGTGGGCCCATTTTTTCTTGTATTTTTTTTCGAATTAATTATACTTTTTTGAGAAGAGTTTTATCATTTTAATCTCCAATAATGCTGCTAATGATTTTGTGATTACCAAATTATATTCAAAATTAGATAAAGATAAATTATATTATATATATATATATATATATATATATATATATTATATATTATATATATATTTAAGAAATAGTGATTTTAAAGACATTGGATTTGAATATCACACATATATAAATATATATGAAGAATGGTGATTTTGAAGACATTCAACGATATATACACATTTGTGGGTATGTGTGTACACGGGATGCCCGAGTGAAACTATTACGAGATCCTTCTTCTCTCGGTATATATATCTCTCGAGCCGCTTACATAGTTAAGGTAAACTGGCAATTTTCGTGTAATTGAAGCTTCGAGCTCCGAGTATTTGGGTCTATGGGAGAGCGAGCGCTTATTTGGACGAGATAGCGAACGGCAGTATGAAGGAAACGTGGCAGTAGCGGAGGCAAGCAGCAGCCTCCACTCGCGCCATTTTCCGGATCCTTCAACGATGTTTATACAGGGTGACAGTTTTAAGGCAGTATTGTTATCTAGAAATTAAAAAAAAATCGTCCTTTTTAAATCTTATGTTATTATTCTACAATCTTTTCTGAATAGGTTTGTAAAAACGTTCAATGATATTTATAAAATTAGCCGAGTCAAAGAAACTATAAGGTGTACGAACCATCAAGGTTTGAGTAAAGATTACGAATCTTTTTAATCTTTTAATGGTTCAAATATTTTAAATATTTTTAATCTAATAAAAGATTACGACTCTTTCATAATAAGTATCAATAATGTTATAATTTTTTGGTCGTAACACAACAGTTTTTCTTTTTCACGCAATAAAAGTATAAAAATGCATTTTTATGCTCTTCAATTATATATTTTATGAAAAATTGGCATGTATAGAATAAATCTATACCTCGTATGCAATTTTCTTTTGAGGTTTATTGAAAACAAAGGTCATAAAACGTCATTTGACTCTACTGGACCGTTCCAACCTTCTTGACATTTATTTAACCCTAAAAATAAGGTGACCATATTATGTTTTTTAAGGATCTGGTGGGGAGATTTTCCTGGCGGGTCGAATTCGTTACTTTTAAGCAAAGAATCGCAGGCATCAATACGGTCCAAAAAGTTCTTTTGTGTCAATTTGTGTGGCACCCATAGATCGAGCTTCTTCTTGAGACAAGCCTTATGCAAATGGTTCCAAACGGTTTTCTGTCTAATCTTCAGTTCCTGGGCAATGGAATAAGTGCTCACATGTCGGTCCGACTCGACGATTTCCATGATTTTATCGACATTTTCGACGATTGGCCTGCCAGAGCGTGCCTCATCTTCGACGTCCATATTACCAGAACGGAATCGTTGGAACCACCGCTTTGCTTTTGCTTTCGATACTGTATTGGGTTCATAAACAGCACAAATTTTTTTGGCCGCCTGCTCCGCCTTTTCACCTTGGTCGTAGTGGTACTGAAGAATGTATCGAATTTTCTCTTTTTTTACCTCCATTTTGGAACGCTGTAACACACAACTGGCTTCACCAAACACAAAACTGTCAGAGAACTTTTTTAGAAGTCACCTTTAAATCGCCGTATAGTATGACCCGATGCGATGTATATTAGGGTGGTCATTATTTGGGGTCAAAATTAATTTTACCCTTTCCGCCCCCTAAATCGGTTCGAAATACGTAAAAAGTAACGCTGTAATTTTTTCAGATTTAAAAAAAAATGTTTAACCCTTGACCACGGGGGTTAAAGTTTTCCATTAAAAATACATGAGGTTTTCCTGCGTTTGCAGTCACTATTTTACTGTGGGCCTAAATATGTTTGTAAAATCTTGAAATTTTCAGAAGTTAGTTTACAAGCATGTTGCTACATGGAAAAAATTTCCAAAACCCCTACCCTCAAAATGTTGTATAATATCACCATAATAATTATAACTTTAAAAAAAAAAAAAAATTATTTTTCTTCCTCGTTTTTTTATAAATGTATTTAAAATAGAATAATTTTCTAAACGAGTTACAAATTCTTAAGTATTGTCTCCTTTTTTGTGTCTGGTTGATTTTTTCGATATTCTCTTAGAATCTGTAAAATGAACTGTTTTTGTTGTTCGTTCCGTATGAGTATTTCATTTGTAATCGGTGAACAGTGTTCACCGATCCGTGTGAGTATTTCATTGTAATCGGTGAACATCGAAATATCGATGTCGGAGCCGATATCGATGCCGAACGATATCGGAGAATATCGAAAAAATCATCCAGATGCAAAAAAGGAGAGAATATTTAAGAATTTGTAACACGTTTAGAAAATTATTCTATTTTAAATACATTTATAAAAAAACGAGGAAGCAAAATAAATAAAAAATTATTAAAAAAAAGTTATAATTATTATGGTGATGTTATACAACATTTTGAGGGTAGGGGTTTTGGAAATTTTTTCCATGTAGCAACATGCTTGTAAACGAATTTCTGAAAATTTCAAGATTTTACAAACATATTTAGGCCCACAGTAAAATAGTGACTGCAAACGCAGGAAAACCCCATGTATTTTAAATGAAAAACTTCAACCCCCGTGGTCAAGGGTTAAACATTTTTTTAAAAATCTGAAAAAATTACAGCGTTACTTTTTACCTATTTCGAACCGATTTAGGGGGCGGAAAGGGTAAAATTAATTTTGACCCCAAATAATGACCACCCTAATGTATATACATCGTGAGATATGGCTCACTAAAGACATCTAGCGGAAAACGCTCAAAACTTTTTACTTCAACCAATATATATATATATATATATATATATATATATATATATATATATATATATATATATATATATATATATATGCACAACAACGATATACGATCACGGAGCAGTGATAACGAGATTGGAGGATTTTGGATAATCCTTCCGGAAACAATAAGAGGATGACGAAACCGCGCTCGAATGCGCTTACTCACTTACCTTGCTATGCAAACTATTTCTTTCCTTCTGTTTTTTTTTTTTCCAATTGAATATCCAATGGCCCCTAATTACGTTTGAGCTTGATAATTTCATAATCTAGTAGGTTTTATACGTGGCAATGAATTTATCAATTGGACAAAATTTCGGGACAAGGCTGGCCTCGCGTTTAATCGTAAGTACATCGAACGCAACATCCGCGAGGTATTTAATTTACCTGTGAAATCTCGGGTGAATAATATGTCCCGTACAAATTTTATTTACCCGATAAAGTTCTCTCGCTGTATGGAGCGCGAACGAACGAAACTAATAACCGATCGAACGCGCGCGGACGAGTCGAAGCTTTATTTATATAATAAATCCAAATGCGAAACCGCGCAAACGGCGCTACGAGCCCTCTCGTGTATATGCAAATAAATTTTCAAAAGTCCCGTATAATTCTGTGTGCTCACGGTATGCAGGACAATTGTTATTGCGAAGTCTACCGAAAATTGTATTTATTCGGACGCGATACTCGTGTATCCCTCGTGATCGTTATATATATATATATATATATATATATATATATATAGGGGAGGAAATTTATGGACACGAATGCAGCGGGACGATATTGTTTACCTACGTTGTTGAGAAACGCGATTTTATTTTATTTTTAATGAACACCCAATCCTAATGATATTTTAAAATAATGTTCATCGATCGGCACAGTCATCCATAAATACGAGAACGTATATACATGTGTTTTTTTTTACTTTTTTTCTCTTTGCCATTTTTTTGTTACATATAATAAAATGGTGCGATCCATATGTTTGTTCGTGTATAACATCATTTGTTCGTTTATATGCAGTTGATTACAATCACAATAAACAGACATGACAGAGGTCATATTGAAAAAAACCAACGAGCACGAACGAATAAACAAACGAACGAACGAACGAAGAAGCAAAAAAATTCACAAAATGGCGCCTCATTGAAATTTACATTCATTTTTTTTAAACCCAAATTATCGACCTCTCTGGCTTGATAAAAAAAAATATTCAGTAAAAAAAAATCCTGCAAAGAGCTTTTCATATTACGTTTTGAGAATCTTTTCGAAAACTTTGCTTCTGATCAACGGACTGCATGCAATAATGGGGATCGCCAGTGACGGACATGTTTTACGCCGGCCGCAATAACAGCGCTCCTGGTCAATATGTATATTTATCAAATTTTTTTTTTGTCTGTATACCTCAATATTTATACTTTCGAATGTAATAGACTTGGATGAAATCGGATGTACTCCTTCAAGGGGCTATTCTACTGTGATGGCTCAAAAAGTAAGCTATTTTTTAATTATTTTTTTTTAACTGTTACATATATCTGTACAAACTTTCTTTTCACTTAAAGGTACATTCTTATAGAATAGAAAACCATTTTTTTGTTGTTGCATATAAATGTATAATTATTGAACAGATTAAAATCGTTTAAAGGCATGAAAAAAAGTATATCGCTGGCGTTGATGATTTGCGCTCTCCAGGTAATAGGAAACAAAAAATTCAAAAAGATTCTTAATCTGTATGAGTGTCGCTATCGCCCGAAATAGAATTATTTCAAAAATATTAATTTTTACTTATACTTTTGCACGAATTATGACGAAAAAAAACGTGTTTTTCGAACAATTTTGCAAAAAACGACAACATTTTGTTACTTTGAAATATAAAATAATAATTCTTGTTCGGGCGTTCGCGACACTCATACAGATTAAGAATCTTTTGGAATTTTTTTGTTCCAGATTACCTGGAGAGCGCACATCACCAACGCCAGCGACATACTATTTTTTTTCATGCCGTTACACGATTATCAATTCTTAAATAAATATATATTTATATGCAACAAAAAAAATTGTTATCTATTCTGTAAGAATGTACCTTCAAGCGAAAAAAACGTTTGTACCTATACATGCAACAGTTTTCGAAAAAAAAAAATGATTAAAATAAACTTATCTTTTTAGCCATCGCAGTAGAATAGCCCCTTAAGGCAAGTCTTATAACATTAAATTGAAGGTGTATGCCAAAGTTCCGATCGCAATTCGGTTTTTGTTTTTCGGAAGTTGATCCAATGTTCTTATTTTCTTAATAAAAAAATACGAAGTACGAATTAATTTTTAAACTTTAACTTTCCAGAATTATTAGGTGTATGACTTAATTTTTACAGATTTTCCAGAAAATTTATTTAATATAAAAAAATAGAGAACAACGAACTTAATCTTGGAAATATTGTCCATCGTGTTCTATGACCTTGCGCCATCTCTCAGGTAACATACGAATGCCGTCGCGAAAGAAACTTGCAGGCTTCGAGGCGATAAAGTCATCGACGAATTTACGCACATCGTTCAGCGTTTTGAACTGTTTATCCACTAAGGCGTGCTGCATTGACCGGAACAAACGGTAGTCGGATGGAGTCAAGTCTGGTGAATATGCCGCGTGCGGGAGAACTTCCCATCCCAAGTTCAAGAGGGTCTTATGAGTCGCGCGATCAACTTGAGGTCGAGCGTTGTCATGCAGCAGTATGACTTGCCTGTTCCCTTGCCCAGTAAAAAGCCTTTTCTGATCAAGTTCTTCGCTCAGTTTGTTCAATTGTCGGCTGTAGCGTTCCGCAGTCACCGTCTGACCAGTTTCCAGGAGTTCGTAACAAAGCACACCCTTCATATCCCACCAGATATACAGGAGAACCTTCTTTAAGTGGATGTTCTGTTTCGGCGTTGATGTACTGGGTTGCCCGGGATCTATCTATGACTTTTTACGTTTGGGATTCTCGTAAAAGATATACCCATTTTCATCACCCATTACAATTTTCCACAAGAAGTCCTTTTTTTATTGCCGGACAAGCAGCGAAAGGCACGTGCCCATACGTTGACCTAGGTTGTGTTCGGTCAACACATCTGGGGCCCACCTTCCAAGTTCGAACTTTTCCCATTTGGTGCAAACTCTTGGAAATAGCTGTTTGGGTGACTCCTAACTGAGCTGCAAGCTCTTGTTGTGTTTGCGTTGAGTCTTCATTCAGTAGAGCTTGCAATTCCGCATATTCAAACTTTCGAGGCTGTCCAGGAGGCGGCTGGTCACTAAGATCGAAATCAACACTTCTAAAACGTTTGTACCAATAATTACACGTTTCATAAGACACAACGTCGGCACCAAGAACACTACAAATTGATTCCCGTGCTTTAGAAGCATTTTTTCCTTGTTGGAATTCGTTTAAAATGCAGTGCCGAATGTGCTGTTTATCAGTTGCCATCGTAAACTCTGATATTCTGAGAGGTTATGTAACTCATGTAGACTTATCGTTCGGTGTTCTGAAGCCATGCGTCCAATCCTTTCAAAACCACAAAAGACCGCTAAAATATTTTTATTTTAAATGTGATTTTAAGGTCGAAAAATAAATCTGTAAAAATTAAGTCATACACCTAATAATTCCACAAGTGTATATACATGTACCAATTTGCGTCTCGTTAAGCTCGCGGACGTAGATTACGAATTTCAGCAAAGGACCCTATATAGGAGCACACACACATGCACACGTATATATATATATATATATTTATATAGAATGTTGAGAGGAAAAAAGGTCCCAATTTAATGTCACTAACGATTGTGCATGGTCACATACACGATCGGACAAAATCGAATTTTATTGGGGGCCGCGTTCGTTATACGCGGGATATAGGCTCGCGACAACACGCGGTATAATTTTTACGACCTCGTTACCGGAAATTGGTGCTAGCGTCAGACTCGTGGATTAATCGATCGTATCGTGTTCTCGTATTTAAACAATTAATGCCACGAGGGCGCTTATCCGCTTTCCCCTCGACCTCCTCTCGCTTATCGTTCTGCAAATCTCATTGTTTACAAAAATTACCCTCGCCCACTGTCCAAGGGCCATTCGAAGTCTCGTATCGATCAATTGACAGCAATCGGTACGAAAAAAAAAAAAATGGATCAACGAGACTACGGGAACGAAGATTGTCTCCGGTTGGTGAAAAAAAGGGAGAAAAACAGTCGTCGTCTCGCTGCTGCTTGTTTTGTGAATTATCATTATCCCCTTCCAGCCCCCCCCTGGTGGTGATACGGTTTGTTCCATTTAATGTGGAAAAATACTGAAGTGCGCAAATCTCGGGAAAGCGGTACCATTTTGTCGCGATATTGCGGCTGGCTGCTTTTTCTCGCGCGTTTTTATCAACGGTCATTTATCTAAACGGTCTTGTTTGCATTCCCATATCGGATAATTGTCCGACTTCCATTCGAGCCCGTTTTATATGCCCCTTTCCCCTTTCTCTCTCTCTCTCTCTCTCTCTCTCTCTCTGTCTCTCTTTCTCTCTCCCTTCCTCCCGCCCCCTCTTTTTATCGCTTTTTGCTCCTGGATTTTTCTTCACCCTGCAAAAAAAAAATAATCAAACAAATCTTGTAACGCGTTGATTCGTATCTCCATCAAGAGGCCTCGTTTTTTAAAGGTCCCTAAGTCTTTCTCGTCTGTGGATGGAAAACGCTAGACTTTTCCTATAAAGAGAGAGAGAGAGAGAGAGAGAGAGAGAGAGAGAGAGAGAGAGAGAGAGAGAGAGAGAGTCTAGCCACTGCGCGAGCTTGTGGCGTTATTAAAATTGCTTTCATTTCGGGCCCTTCGGCTCTTTCTTTGGTGAGACGAGGAAAAAGCGAACACCAGCCACTAAAGTACCACCCCCGCAGCGACCCCTCCCGTCCCTAGTCCCACATCCTGAAAAGCGTCGCGGCGCGAAAATGGAGCGGGAAAGAGAGAGAGAGATAGAGAAAGAGAGAGAGAGAGAGAGAGAGAGAGAGAGAGAGAGAGAGAGAGAGAGAGAGAGAGAGAGAGAGAGAGAGAGAGAGAGAGAGAGAGAGAGAGAGAGAGAGAGAGAGAGAGAGAGAGAGAGAGAGAGAGAGAGAGAGAGAGAGAGAGAGAGAGAGAGAGAGAGAGAGAGAGAGAGAGAGAGAGAGAGAGAGAGAGAGAAAACGCGAGCAGGACTTTCATCCCCTTCGCTTGTAATTAATGGTCTCGGCTCGTGGAATTTCTTGGTGCGAGAGCTTTACGCGCCCACCTTTCCGCACCCTTCTGTCCCACGCAACTTTCTAACGCCGCCACTAGCACCGACACTTACTCCGTCGCGGACCCCCTTTTACCCTAGCTTGTTTTTCCTTCGCTGCTATATTGGGATTCTCCACGAAAAAAACCGAAAACCCATTAACCATATTTTTTTTTTGTTGCAACCGAAGGAACGTGGTGGAAAAACGGAAAGGTAGACATGCGAGGAGGGGAGGAGGTGGTAAATGGTTTTTGGTCGACTCTTTGTCCCTAAATACTAGTCTCGATACTCTGTTCTTCTCTTTAGTTTATATATTTGGGCAAGTCGGAAAAAAAAACGTCTCTTATTCCTGTGCACAATGCTATTAGGAGCAAAAAAATCTTGACAAATTGAAGCTCTCTGGCTCGAGTCTAAACTTTTTGTCCATTCAATATTAAATCATGTAAATACTAATTAATATTTCGCAAATCCGGTTAAAGATTTTCAAAGCTGGCTCTTACGGCTTTGAAAAGCTTCTTTTTTTAAATTACGATGGGAGTATCGTTACGCAAATTGCAAGCATTTGATAAAAGCCGTTTTATTATTTTCAACAGGAAGGCATTTCGATAAATCAGTGTTTTGCAAATAGCTGCAATTTTTACTTAATACTGGTATCGGGATTAAAAAAAAAAACTTTTTAAATCTGTAATGCTCAGACCAACGCTTCAACCAGATTTAAATAGTATCAAGTACTTGTCTAGTCATTCAAATTCGAACATAAAGTCCAAATTTTCGGTGAAAACCAAATATTCGAAATGAAGGTTCAATCGTTTCTATTTAAATTCGAGCTTAAGGCCTTAGGCCACTCTAGAGGCCAAAAAAGGGCATATTTTTCTGATTTTTTTTTCAGCGATACCATAAAATAAATCGGAATTACAAAATAGGGGTTTTATTATTCATGTAATTGACTATATAAAATTATTTTTTCGCAGCGATACATGTCAAATTGGCGACTGTGACGATGACGCCTTTATTTCTGGAAGCTCAACGGCAGGACCAACAGCTCCTATAATTTTTCAGTTATGATGAGACACTAAAGGTTTTCGATTATATATAAGAATAGCTATAGAAGTACGTAGGATTTTTTTGATATATTGTTTTTTGTCAAAATGGCGCATTTTTAAAACAAAAAGTATAAAATGCCATGAGAAAATCGTCAGAAAATTGTTTATAAAAAAGGAACTATGCAATATAATAAAAAAAAATCCTACGTAGTGCCGCCGAAAATGTAATTTTCTGAGGCACTCATATAACTAAATGTACAGTTAAAATTTCATAACTAAATATACAGTTAAAATTTCAAGTGAATCGGTTGAAATTTGTTTGAGTTATGAGTCCGGCCGACTTGAAAAATGTAGTTTTGAGATAAACGCGGTTTAAAGTTAGTAGAAAGTCACGACACGAATCAAGAGGAGTTGCGCTAGAATTCGAAAATCGAGTACTTAGAGATTTTTCACACCCATAATCTTTTGGAATATAATTTTATAGGTACTAAGGTATATTTTTAATAAAAAAACATCGATTTTTGGAAAATTCTAGAGTGGCCTAAGGCCTTAAGAACTCAAATTTATCATGAATTTTCCTCGTATCTAAGGATGTGCTTTGGGAGCATCAAGTACGATTTCTCTGCAACACACTCTTGAGCATATTTATCAGTTATTGTCTATTCAGCAACGATATTCGAGTACTATTAATATGTTATTCGAATCCAATTATAAGAAAGGGTTCGAATATATATAACGGAACGGAAGCCCTTTGTAACCCTTCGGGGATCAAATGAAGAATAATACAATATATATATATATATATATATATATATATTAGGTGTAGTAAAAAGAAATCCATTATTTTTGCCTTCAATTTCATGCAAAAATAATGGATTTCTTTTTACTACACCTAATATATATATATATATATATATATATATATATATATACAGTATTGGTTAAAAGTTTTCGATCAGTCTGGATAATGTGAAAATTATATTAGAATAATATAATTCATTTTGTTTCTTAATTTACGAAGGTACTATATAGCTCTATAAAATGTGTGATATTTTTCGAAGCTAATTTAGCAATTATCCAAAGTCATCGAAAGCTTTTGACCGGTACCGTATATATACATCGAATCCCGATAATATTAATCGGCAAGCAAGCATATCGCCTCGTCCCAGAGCATCTAAACTTTACAATCGGTTGATTCGATTGAACGAAAAAAAAAAAAAAAACATTATCGCACCCAAATATCCCAAATTTCCGATTTCGTTCAATTACAAATTTCAATCTGTATGCGTTGCGCTCACATTGGTCGTCTCGAAAATTTTAATTAAACAAACTGGCGGCTCGACGCGCGTCGACAATGTCGTCAATCGTGATTAAACAATTGATTATTCTTTTAGCATTGTTTCGTCGACGAGAAAACGCGCTTGCGTGTACGTGTGGGTGTATGCAATTCGTACGGATATACATATATATATATATATATATATATATATATATATATATATATATATATATACAGGGTGATTCAAAACTATTAGGGTTTCTTTGGTAATCATTGCAGCAAAACATGTTTTTTTTTAATGTCGTGTAACAAAAATTGCCCGAGATATCCGCATTCAAAGTTCGACGCTGAGTAAATTATGGCACATTAGTCGCTCACACGCGATATCCAATACATTTTTTCTTTTTTCGAATATTAAATAATATATGAAGATAATTCAACCATATTATCGATTTGCAAAGTAAGTTTAAGTGTTAATTATTTTGTATCGAAAAAAACATTAATGAAACAAAAATACACTCGGCCGAAGGTGGATTCGAACCCGCGCTCGATCCGGCTGCATGTTCCGCGCGTGAGCAATTACTGTGCCATTTTTCACTACTTGGATTTTGAACGCGAATGTCTCGGCTAATTTTTGTCGCAAGGCGTTTAAAAAATAAGCGTTTTTCTCGCAATGACACACGCCCTATGCTCATGAAGGGAACCCTAATAGTTATGGATCACCCTGTACACACATATATATATATATGCGTATCTATGTGTATTAGCTTACGTGCTTTGAGCACATATCACGTCCATCCGATTTACCGGTTCACCCTCCGTCAAAAATCATTGAACGTTATAATTACATACGTCTAGCGCAATAACAGCATGGCGTAGTAAGCGTGTGTGGTCGGGCATTAATCAATTTCGTGAATGTTGCAAGTACAGATAAATGTTTTGAATAATGCATTATTCTATGTGGCGCGATCCGAAGAGGCGTTCGGGCGTGCCGGGAAACCAAAAAGAGAGAGGGGGGAAAGAGAGAGAGAGAAAGAGAGAGAGAGAGAGAGAGAGAGGGAGCGGGAGAGAGAAAATAATCCGAGAGCAAGCGGACACTAAATTAATGGATATCTCTATACCAGAAATTTCGACTCTCCGAACCAGTATCTGTCCCCCAGATAGTGGATGGACGAATGTACCGACGGATGAACGCGTGGTCGTGCGCATTTTGTTACTATAAATACGATTGCAATCAGAGCGAGAGAGAGAAAGAGGGAGTGAGAGAGAGAGAGAGAGAGAGAGGGACGAAGTTTCAGTTTATGCAAATGCATTGTACAAAAGGCCTTCTAACTTCCAACTGTCCACTCCCGTGAGCATGAAGAAACGATAAGCGCGAATATATACACATAAATCTCTATATATGACGTCCCTGGAATTATATATATATATATATATATAGTCAAGAGATATTATACTATTGGGATATATGCATAATTCCGTAGCGCAAAATCGAGTGAATTTCAAACGCAAAATATTCACCTGAAAAAGCGATTTTAATTAACTGGGTTCCATTCTGTTCAATAACTATCTGTCATCTTTCCACGAGCTTCATTATCCCTCTTTCATAGAAGTTCTGAGATATTTGGGCAAAGAAGTCATCCAAGTGGTTTTTGAGAACGTCCAGTGAAGTGAAGGTTTTATTATTCAAACAGTTCTGTAGCGCCCGAAACAAGTGATAGTCTGCAGGTTGCAAGGTTCGAATTATGTAGTGGGTGAACCAAAACATCCCACCCAAGCCGCAATAACTTTTGCCGGGTTATCAGAGAAACGTGGGGTCTAGCGTTGCCCTGGTCGAACACTATGCCCTTTCTGTTCGCTAATTCAGCGCGCTTCTGATCGATTGATCCCCGAGTCAAAATGCTCGAGCCGCGTTCAACCCGCAAAATAAAGGCCTCCTTCCCCGAGTAGAGATCGGCGATAGCTGATTATCGGATACCTAAACGAGGGTACAATGTTTGGAATGCCAATAAGCTAAGGCCGCCGATGAAACTCCCGAATGGCAGAAACTGGATATTGTCACTCAAAGGAGGCCAATGCAGAGCGCAAGTGAATCTGCGAAACCCCAGGTGGGCCTACTTCGAGCGCTCCCGCAGAACCTATTGGCCTCCCTTTCAGTCTACTGTAGGGGCACTGTGGACCTTCTGGATCCTCCATACAGCCTACTGTAGGCGCACTGTAGACCCTCAGGACCCTACATTCAGCGACAACGTATTTATTTCGTCACCGAACGGGTTACCGATCAGGCCACAATGGAGTGCTGATGGATGAGATATCGAATTTGGGCTCAAAGCAGGTTAGATGAGGTCGATGCAACGGACTTGAGATCGAAAGCAGGTTACAGAGACCTGTGTTCTAAACATTTCACTGAAACTGGGGGTCGAAAGAAGGTTTGGGAGGACTAACAGAGGCTACACTGGACCAAATAGAAGCCTCTTCATGACAGTGAACCCGATAAATGGGGTTTGGTAGGTTCAACTAGCCCCTTGTGCATTACAAAAGAAATGGATCCTGCGAGTGTTCAGAGGAGGCTATGAATTTTGACTCGCTCGCTTTAATTTGGCAGTTGTAAGCAGTACTTGGTCGAATCAATCGTTTTGTTGGGTGGCAGCAGCTCACAATAGACCTTTCCAATCCCACCAGATATAGAGCAGGACCTTTTTCGGGTGTAATCCAGCCTTTGCGACCATCTGAGCAGCCTTCCCGAGCTTCTATCATGATCTTTTTCGACTGACATTGTTCTAGACTTTCTACTTTTCATCACTAGTAATTATTCCCTTTAAAAGTAATTCGTTTTGATGGTGTTTGAGCAACAAATCGTAAGCTAAAATTTGGTCCATTAAATTGGTATTATTATTATTGTTAATTCTATTATTACTCCAGCATATATTGGGAGTACAAATAAGTCTCCGCCGTTTGACAAAAGCTGGCCCCATCAGGAGGTTATGGTTGAAATAGTCAGATGTAAAACGTCATATTGTAAGGTTGGATATCTGACGTGACCATAACCTTAAAATATTAGCGATTTTGTAACAGCATCACATAATTTTTTTCGTGCGAAAATGTCGAGTTTTGAGCCGAATAAGCGTCATTTGCGAGAACTTTTGATTCACTTGTTTAATTTTAAGAAATCTGCCGCTGAGGCGCATCGATTGCTTGTAGAAGCATATGGTGAGGCTGCTTTAAGTGAGAGAAGTTGTCGTGAGTGATTTCAAAAGTTTAAGAACGGTCAGTTTGACGTCGAAGACAAAGAACGTAGCGGAAGGCCGAAAGTGTACGAAGACGCGGAATTGGAAGCATTATTGGAGGGAAATTCGTGCCAAACGCAAGAAGAACTTGCACTTACGTTAGGAGTAACTCAACAAGCAATTTCACATAGTTTAAAATCGTTGGGAATGATTCAAAAGCAAGGAAATTGTGTTCCATATGAACTGAAGCCGAGAAACGTTGAACGCCGATTTTGCATATGTGAAATGCTGCTTGCCAGGCATAAGTGAAAGGGTTTTTTGCAACGTATAGTCACTGGTGATGAAAAATGGATTCACTATGATAACCCAAAGAAGAGGAAATCATGGGGACCACCTGGCCATGCTTCAACATCGACAGCCAAGCCCAATATTCATGGAAAAAAACTCATGTTGTGTATTTGGTGGGATCAGCTTGGTGTCGTGTATTACGAGTTGCTCAAACCGAACGGAACCATTACTGGGGCTTTCTACCGAACACAATTGATGAGATTGAGCCGAGCACTGAAGGAAAAACGCGCCCACTACTACTCCGGACACGACAAAATTATTCTCCTGCATGATAATGCTCGTCCACATGTTGCGGCGCCGATCAAAACCTACTTGGAAACACTCAATTGGAAAGTTTTACCCCACCCGCCGTATTCACCAGACATTGCTCCCTCTGACTATCATTTATTTCGATCGATGACGCATGGCCTGTCTGAGCAGCACTTCACATCATATGAAGATACCAAAAATTGGGTCGATTTGTGGATAGCCTCAAAAGATGAAGCGTTCTTCCGACGCGGTATCCATATGCTGCCAGAAAGATGGCAAAAAGTAGTGGCTAGCGATGGATAATACTTTGAATAAAACATAAAGCACCGTTCTTTCACAATAAATGCCCAATTTTTAATAAAAAACGGCGGAGAGTTATTTGAACTCCCAATATATATATATATATAAATATATATATTATCGTTATCTATTATAATGATATATATTATTATTATATTTAACATTAATAGTTATTACCATGATTATTTTTAGTATTACCTTGACAATAATAATAATAAACATCTAAGGAATACCCGAGGGTTTTTTTTTCTTCTTCGAAGACGACTAAAGCCTGTGCAAATGAAATTTCGTCTAACAGAAAGAGTTGTTCCATTTTATCCGGTCCATGGTACTCGCTCCCCTCTGGCATCGACGATTCCCCCGTCTATATACTCGCACGAATGCCAATCTTCCTCTATGAGTCACTTTTCTTACGAGCCGAAAGGTTAGGCGAGCCCGTACGTATACAGAATACGAAAGTGGATAAATACGTGCTCGAGGGCATTACTACCCTCTTGTGCGATTCCGATCTTTTATTGAGACCCTTCCATTATGTTGCAAATTTTTCCTGCCGCGTATTGGATCTTTGGCCTCGTTGCGCGGTGGTGCAGTTGCGGCTATGTCGGCAAAAAAAGTGACGCGGTGGGCCATGGGCGCCGCGGGGGCAGGAAAAATCAACCAAGAACAAAGTGACGATAAAAAAGAAGGGGGGAGCAGTATATACGTGGCTTTAAATCGATATCGAGAGTAAAGCCACTTAGTTACTTCCGGAAGTTCGATAAATCGTTCTGGGACTCACTCGTCAGCGTCGTTATACGTATACCTCGAAAAACTTTCGTACTTTTCGCAACTTTTATTCGCAACTTTTTGCTTCGCGTTTTTTCACTTACTCTCTCCTCTCTCTCTCTCTCTCTCTCTCTCTCTCTCTCTCTCTCTCTCTCTCTCTCTCTCTCTCTCTCTCTCGAACTCTAGATAACAATCCAAGCGAATCGGACATTGAGATTTTTGCTTACCTAATTTAGTTTAGCAATTTTTTAAAACGTGATTTCTTATAATAACTATACTTTTCATTAAGCCATTATTAAAGCGGATAAATGTTGAAGGGTTGGGGCAAGTTTTTTTCACGAATTTTCGTATATTTTCTTGGCAGTCGTAAACTATATATATATATATAAACATATTTATGTACGATTGACTAGTGAGGGTCCTCTTGATATTTTTATAACAAATAAAATTTGTTTCGAATCAGACAAAATCAAAGTAGACTAAATCGATAATGATTGTGAAATTGATCACAAACGATATTTTATTTTGAAACAGACAAAATCGATGAACATTGCCAAATTGATCACAAGTGAACCTGTGCCTAAATTTGTTGAGGAGTTGCCAAATCCTACCACAATCCTTGTAGGGAATTGATAGAGACGCCGCACGTAAGAAGCCCACATAGGATCAAAGTGGATTCTGCGCTTTTTCCCGATGAACACTGTTTGACAAGTCTTACCACGTTTGAATACAAAATATGTGAAAAGTCACGAGAAAACAAAACTCGGCGTGTTGAAACATACCAGCACGCTTCGTGAGTGTGTCCGCGTGTCGTGATATTATATCATAGAGCAGTAAAATAAATAATAAACGATAATTACACTAGATTATCAGTGATGGGTTTGAATATATACTTTTTTGAATTATTTTTTGAATCAGTTTTGAATATATACGTTTTTGAATGATTTATTAATGATTTTTTGAATCTGTTTTGAATGTATCTTTTTTTGCATGATTTTTTGAATCAATTTTGAATTTATACTTTTTTGAATGATTTATTGAATGATTTTTTTAATCAATTTTGAATATATACTTTCTTGAATGCTTTACGCTTTTTTAAGCTCCTCCTATCTTCCATATTAATATATTTTAGTTAGAAAATTCAACGTACAGAATACGGTTAGGGTCTGTCAAGAATCGTTTCGATTTCTATTCTGTAATGTGCGAATCCTGTACGATTTAAATTGGATTGGTACATTGCATTCCAATGGGGAATCCAATTGGATGCCTTCGGCAATTTCTGTACAGAAATTTGTAAGTGATATTGTTTATTCTTCTTCTCCTCATTTTTTTTTATCGCTCTCCCACGCACGTCTTTGAACGTGGAAAGTCCTATTTTTTTCCCTGTACTGCTCCTTTTTTCTCGTCTCCTTTCTGCCAAATTTTTAAAACGTTCTTCTCATTGGCGACGAATATCCGGCACTTTTAAACTTTCAGCTCGTTCCTCTTTTCGACTGTTCCCCATTTCTTTTTCCCTTACACCGCTTTTGTTTTTCGACATTTTAAGCTTCTTCGACCCCCCCTTACACACACCCACACACACACATATATATCTTCATATATATATAGAAAATGTTAGGATCCTGCTTTACTGTTTTTTTTATCTCTACGAAAGATCGAGAATATCCTGCTCGAAGCTCATCATACGAATCCTTCGATTTATCTGCGCTCACTAGAATTTGTCCTGCCAGGTATTATTTTTACCTGACCTTCCTCCGGAGTTTTGGAGCCCGGTTTTTCGTTTCGACATAATTGTGTGCATTATATATATATGTTTCGGAGTCATCGTCTGTCCGACGGCGTGTTGGCCATCAAATTTTCAACGGGTCCATTTTTTTCATGCCTCTTTTTGATTCCCTCGTCAAGTTGTGTTATTCTTTTGTCTCGCGTGTGGTCTCGGGCATGCGTCATCGCGAAAGATCTCACTTTGTTGCTCTCTTTCTCTTCCTCTCTCTCTCTCCCTCCCTCTCTCTCTCTCTCTCTCTCTGCTCATTTTAGCAATTCTCATCGATCTGCCTCTCCTCCATTCGTTATTTTTCTCTGCTCTTTAGGCTTCCATTACTTTTTTGCTCCTTCTTCACGCTTGGTGTTAAATTTTTTGATCTCTTCGGCGGCTAATCTCGGAGCGTTACAAACGCTTCGACGATGGCCATTAGACCAAGTCGAATAAACGCTTTATCACTCTTTCCGGCGATTCCATGAAATCGCATCAAACACGAAGGAATCTCTCGATTCACCGTGATTTTCTCTCGGCCAAGACACCGATCTTTCGCCAAATTCCTCGCTCGCGAGATTCTCTCCGGTAATTTGTTATTGGCCCGAGATACAGCGTGTTTCCGAGCCACGGAGGAATGCTCTCGCACGCAGAAGCACGGACTCTCGAAGTATAGGTATTCGAAAGGGAGATAAAAAGGGTGTGCGTGATCGATTAATCGAGATTTGTCAAAAGTCTGCAGTGATCATGGCTAACGGGCCGAGTCGTTGGATATTTCGTGGGATTTTTTTTTGGCTCTTCACAAAGCGGCGATTTATTAAGACGCTTGTATTTTTTTTTTGTTCGCCAAGGTAACCGGAAATTCCATACAATTATCTCGGCCACGAGCGATCGATTTGAACGTCGTCATAAAGTTTAGAGCGATTTGAGAGTTTTTTTTTTTGGTCCTTTTCCACGGAGGCAATTTCTTTGCGGTTTTAGGCCACGTTAAGGCGAATATATTCCCGGGAGGAAGTTTCGGAGCGAGAGAGAACGATACTCTTCACTTGTGAGTCAGCTTTGGAATGGCTGGCTTTTTTTAAGGGGTGGGACAATCTTTGCGCTCGGAAAAATAGGTATAAAAATTGAAAAAATATTGACGCGCCTATTAAATATATAAAATAGTTTTTATTTTTCACAAAAACATTATAGTTTTATGAACGAATTAAAAGAAAAAAACGAATATTTTTTTTTTATATGGCGGTGATATAATTCGTTTAGTAAGAACGTTTTTTTTTAACTGGTGGACAAAATATCTCGAGATCTACTCAACCTTTTTTCGTAAAATTCGTACTACATATTCTTTATAATATTATCTAGAATGTTGCATTGGATTTTTTTTTATTGGATGCCGCGTTGAATTTTTATTCATTTTGAAAAGTCAAATATTGGCGTGTGCTTGACTGAGATTTTGTCAGTGACGGTACATCTGTTTCAACTGTCCGACAAAAAAAATGTCTCAATGTTTAAATTTAATCAATACTTTCAGATCATCTTATTATTATCAATAATTACCCAAAAACTTAATATATATTGAGTTTTCCAATGATTGCTATTAATTCATCGTTAAAAAAGGCGATACTTCTCATTACTTTAATTAATTTCTCGACAATTACTCAGTCGATTTATTTGAAACTTAGCATAATCAATCGCTTGATCCTGAATCTTGATGATATAATATTTTCGGAATATACGGCGATTTAGTTCCATTCGTTTTGCAACCATCGTCTGCAGAAGCTGTTTTCCCATAAGCGACCTTGTTAAATTCATATGTTTATAAATACTAAATTATTTAGTGAAAAATTCTAAAATAATTCATGCATTATTATTCTATCAAGGACTACAATTCCTCAAATTTTCAAGAATTTCAGCGATCTTTTAATATACATCCAGTAATACCTTAAAACCAGAGCTACAAAATCAACACGAATGATCCGCTATTAATGAGCTTGTTTTCTTAAACCGTCAAAAAAATAATTTATTTATTAAGCGCCCTCCTGAGACTTTCCTTCTTCACTTTCGCTAATATAAACAGATACAAATTGTCCATTGAGCAAAAAGAAGCGAATAATTACTGAAAAACCATTAAAATCCGATAATTCGTGCACCACAGTGTGCAGCCAACTGGTGAAACTGAGTCCGAGGTCTCTCGACGAGTAGCCGAGAGAGCTGCCGACGAGAAATTACAGCCGAGGACAGACGTAACGAGGGTTGGGTCCACGAGGAAGCATTTTCAAAAGACACTTCGGTCCTCGAAGTTCCGGCTAACTTTTCGAAAATTAAGGGCCTTTGTATAGCCTTAAGAAGTGCATGGTTCTTTCCGACACGAAAAAAAAGGTAAAAAAAACTCCAACATGCTCGATAATCAGTGACAGCTGTCGAGGGATTCTCTCTCGCTCTTGCGCTCTGCCTCTCTCGCTGCTGTCGTGCAGTCTGGTACAACTGGCAGCAGGCGCCTCCGAGCAGCATGCCCATTCACCGTTCGAGTAAAAACCCGAGAGACGTCTCTCGTGTATATAGAATTTATGGTCGGCGAGGAGTCTCGTAAGGGTAACCGGAGACTCTTCTCCATTACGTCCTATGGACGGCACACGTGCCTGGTGCCACTGTCTCGTGGCCCTTTTTGAAACACGACCTGCCCTCATATCCATCGCACACTTATCCTCGTTATCCTAAGAAACTTGAAATTCTTCGCCCTCGTCCCTTATGTTTCGATTATATTTTTATTTCACCAGGAAACGTCACACACCGGATGCGACATTTCTAAACTTTTAACACCCCTGAAAGGTCAGATTGGTCGATTAAAAAAAAATGTAAGAAATCGATGAGTTTTTAATTTGCCGTGCAAATTTAATGTTCATAAAATCTTCGATGGGACCGAATTTGTCAGATTTTTATCAAATCTTTATATACTGAACGCCGAATGATCAACTTATGTATTTATAAATAATTATAAATAAATCCATTGATTCTAAGATACGAATTTCTATATATTAATGGTTAATATAATTTTCTAAGTCTTTTTGAATAATTTGTTTCCATTAAAGAATAAATGATTACTGATTAATTTATTCCTATTGACATTTCCTTTTTTTGCTGGAAATCGATAGATAATACGAATTAACAAATGGAGTATAATGAAACGTGCATTTCGTTCGATTCTGCTGTTCGAATTAATCCACGCTGGTGAATTTTAATCCCATTGCACATTCATTTTTATTATGCATTGATGAAGCCATTGAGCGGCATTATTAATTGACTATTACTTTGTGATATTTTTGGCCAATTAACCAAACCCTCCATATCCACCGTGTGTCGTCGAATTTTCCCTTTCTCTCACTCTCTCCTTTGGCTTTTCGAGTATACACCACTTGGCCGGCGAAATTAGTTGGAAAATCGGGGATGGGTTTACCACTCTCTCTCTCTCAGTCAGAGAAGGGGGGCAGAGAGAGAGAGAGAGAGAGAGAGAGAGAGAGAGAGAGAGAGAGAGAGAGAGAGAGAGAGAGAGAGAGAGAGAGAGAGAGAGAGAGAGAGAGAGAGACAGCGTTGCCGGTAATCCTGGAAAGGGCGGTTTTGAGAGCGTTACTCGTTGGGAAAGCGGACGATAATTATTTAGTCCAGAACTACAATTACGGGTGAGGGTCTCGCTTCATTTCCCGGCGTAATAGCTCGAAACTATAAATCAACGGAACTCGGCCACTCGGTTGCTTCGAGTTCTCGGTTGCAACGAGAGAGAGAGAGAGCGAAAGAGAGAGAGAGAGAGAGAGAGAGAGAGAGAGAGAGAGAAGGAGATAATGACTAGGTGCAAAGCGTGAAAGAGGAGCGAGATCCGCGAAAGAGCCGCGCGAGAATTTCCACGTTTCGATGAAATGTGACAACTACGGCGAACTTGGATGGGTGACCGTGACCACTATACCACGCTACATCCCGTAGAGAAATTGTCGTAGGGATCCAATTGAATTCACATACTTGTCCATACTTCCCTATAGGGATCCGATGGATCATCGCATTGGATCCCTATACTAAAACGTCACGCTCGTACATTGGATTCTAATCGGGATTCCCCATTGGAATCCAATGTGCGAATCTAATTTAAATTCTAGACGATTGCCACATTATCGAACAGAATCCCGTACGATTCGTGATGTTCAAGTTTACATCGTTGGAACGCAACGAAAATAATCCCTATTTTTTTGACAGTTCAAATCTACGGCAAACTTTTTAAAAGATTTTCCTCAGAGACGTAAAATCCAAATCTATCGAAAGAGATTTCGGATAACAATAAAAATGGAGAATAACGAAGATAAAAAAGAATTTTCATTGCATTCCAACGATGCGAACTTCAACAGCATTACGATTCTTGATGGATCATATCGCATTATGTACATTGAATTTTCCAAACAAAGTATATAGGTATAAAAAAGGAGTGGATCTCGAAAAAGTATAAACCTTATGTTAAAAATGTATAAATCGCTTAAAAAAGTATATCGAAGCGTGCAGGTTACGTTTCAACACGCCAAGTTTTTTCTCGTGACTTTTCACATATTTTCGATTCGAACGTGGTAAGAATTCTCAAACAGCGTTAATCGGGGAACAGTGCAGAATCAAATTGGATACTAATGAAGACTCCCTATGCGCGGTGTCCCTAACAAATCCCTATAGAGATATCAGTGCATCTTGGAACTCCTTAACAAATTTGTGAACGGAATCACGAAAGGATATTTTTTTTATCGGAAGAGCCCACAAATTACGATTAAGAATTTCAAATAAAAACTCTCAAACGACTTCAATCGGGGAATAACCATGGTATCCGCTTAGATTCCAATGTTGACTCTGTACGTCTGGCGTTCCTATCAAATCCCTATAGGGATGTGGTAGGATCTGGGGACTACCCCAACAAATTTCTGCACTGGATACTACGAGGGTCATTTGAAAAGTTTCCGGCCTTTTTAAGGAAAGCACATATTTCGTAGCAAAACAAAATTTATTTCTCGACGTAGTCTGCCTTCAACTCGATACATTTGGTCCAACGTTTTTACCAATCTTTCAAACCGTCCGAAAAAATTGTTTCTCTAAATCCGAAAAATACTGGTTTATAGCGTCTTTCACGTCGGCATTTGACCCAAATTTTTTTTCCTCCAAGATGTTTTTTTTTTTTTACAAATTGGGAAACCGAAAAAAATCGCTGGGAGCTAGATCTGGCGAATAGGGTGGCTGCGGAAGCAATTCAAACTTCAATTCGTTCAATTTTGACATCGCGACCATGCACGTGTGAACCCGAGCGTTATCTCGATGAAACAGGACCTTTTTTTTGGTCAAATGCGGACGTTTTTTTCTTAATTGTTGCCTTCAATTCATTCAGCAATGTAGCGTAGCACTTTCCGTTGATTGTTTCACCCTTTGCAAGGTAATCAAGTATTATTCCATGGCTATCCCAAAGAACTCTCGCCATGACTTTTCCTGCAGAGAGAACGACTTTTGTCTTCTTCGGAGCTGGCTCCATCACTGCAATCCACTGCACTGACTGTTATTTCGTGTCAAACGTACGGTGGTTTATCCAGGCTTCATCAACGGTTGTCGTACGTCGCAAAAATTCCGCCGGATCTTTTTTTTTTTATAAAGACTAAGACCCTCGAACGACATGTTCACCCGTACGCGCTATTGGCCGATCGTTAACAAGCGCGGCATCCAGCGCACGGTTAATTTTTTCATATTCAAATACTTTGCATATATAAAGAGTGTCCCAAAATTCACTCAAGATTTGAATTTTGCGCCATTTGTGCGGTAAAGTCTTGTCAACGAAGAAAAGTACAGCGTAACAGCTGACACTTCAGGGTTATTAAAAATGGAGCGCTACGCGAAAGAACAACGCGTTTTCATTGTTGAGCAATATTTTGAGTATAATGAATGTTTGGCAGCTACAGTTCGCTATTTTCGTACAAAATATGGTCGGAATAGTGATTTAACTTCATCAACAGTGAAGAAATTAATTTAAAAAATTCAGGGAGACTGAATCAATTAGTGATCTTAGACACTCTGGCCGTCCTTCAACAAGTCGTTCAACACAAAACATCGAAGCAGTTCGTGAGAGTATTGCTGAGAGTCTAGGAACATCAATTCGGCACCGTGGCCAAGAATTGGACATTTCGAGAAGCTCTCTACAGCGTATTCTCACGAAAGATTTGCATCTTCATGATTACAAAGTTCAATTAACTCAAAAACTGAAGCCTACTGACCACGCACAGCGAAGAGAGTTAGTTGAATGCATTATGGAACAACAACAAGTGGATGCTGATTTTACGAACAAAATCATCTTCAGCGATGAGGCTCATTTTCATCTTGTATCATTAATCGACAAAAATTGTGGCATTTGGGGTTTAGAAAATCCACGAGTGATTGTTGAGAAACAAACACATCTGCTATTCCATACATAACCCTATACTCTCTACGTTATGAATCAATTAAAAAATTGCAATTTTTAATTAAAATCCTGTGTTTTTTTTTTATCAAAATTACTTCTTGCGTGCATTTTGAAACACCCTTTACAAGTACGAAGGAAAAGTGCATGACCGATAAAAAAAAAAGATGAAAGTAAAGCTACAATGGAGATTTAAAAAATGGACAAGAAAGCAAGGGGGGTGTTTGTGTGCGCGTGGCGTCGGTGAAATAATAATTGGTCGAGTAAAAGTGGCGTGAATCTGTGAGCGATGTCACTCGATACGAAAAAAACATAGGGAGAGAGAGAGAGAGAGAGAGAGAGTGAGAGAGAGAGAGGGGTGAAACTCTTTCGTTTTGTAGCCATCCTGTACTACGGGTTGCATTTCCGGCTAAACCAAGAGATTCATTTTTGTTGGTTGTTTTTTTTCTCTTGTTTAATATACTTTTTTTTCGTTACGACAAACGCCGCAGGTAACTTCACTATGGAGGAAGTAAGTCCGCGATGGTGGCCATTGCACACCACCGGGGATAATAAATGCGAGGGATGTAAAAAACATGAGAGAGAGAGAGAGAGAGAGAGAGAACGAATATATCCCAAGGTTGTCGAGCCGTGCATTCAGAGTCTTCTTCATCTTTTTGCCGAGCCCGCAGCAATCTCAAACGGTCTGTACTCGGAGCAACGGGGAGGTTGTACGTCTTTTCTACCTTTTCTGCCGTCTCTCGCTCCATCCCCCTCGAGACGTTGCGGTCTTTAAGAGCGAATAAAAGAGGAACAAGTGCTGGAGAGAGCTTGCGCTATGTACTGTTCTTTCCACTAGAATAGTCTCTCCCTCTCTCTTTCGCTCTCTCTCCTCTCTCTCTCTCTCTCTCTCTTTCTCTTTTTCTATGTGTTTCTCTCTCGCATATACAATTTTACCGAGAGATACGAAAAAAGGCTGTCAAGGTGGTGGAATCTTAATGGTTGCACTTAAACTCGATGTAAAATCCGTCTCCCACTTCTCTCTCTCTCTCTCCCTCTCTCTCTTCTCTCTCTCTCTCTTGCTCTCTTCCGCTAACGCCTTTCCCGCACATTTTAGTTCCTACGCTTCGATTTCGTCGCGATAACTTCTCTATCGTTGACGCGAGACAAAAATAATGATCTGCGAAGAAATCTTTTCGAAAATTCTACAGAACAAATTTTCTGCTTAGTAAAAGATTGGGTAAATATTGAAAAAAAAAACAGGGCTCCTCGGAGGAATAACGGCTGATTTATTTCCCATACAAATCTTTTTTATTTTCTTTGAATTTCATCTTTCAAAGAAAGATAAAAATTTGCGGGAAAATATTTTCTTAATCCGGTCGAAATTGCTTTTTTTCAACCTGAATCTTCGTAGAATGCTAGAAGAGCTATTTTCATAGTAGGACATTTTATAGAGGACATAAAAAATCGCGAGAAATCGTGATTTCGGAAAAGTCGTTTGGGAAGATGATAAAAATGTTTCTTTGATCCTGGGGCCAACATAGAGCACCGCAGAGGCGTGCGTATTTTTAAGGGGGATTGTTTTTTTCACCATCGGATATTTTTTTCCCCCATAGAAAACTACGAAAAATGGTGGATTTCGGAAAAATCATTTAGAAAAACGAACCAGATATTTTCGATCTTGAACCTCAATAGAACACCGTACATCCATGCGTAGTATCAAAAGGAATGTTTTTTTTTACCGTTGGAAGTTCTTCTCCATAAAAAAAACGTGACAAATAGTGATATTCTGAAATATTTTTCCGAAAACTGGTCGCAACCTTTTTTACTCTTGAACTTTCATAGAACACTCGTTTCGGCCGGCTCACCGCGATTGGACCACGATCTTTTCGGCTGTTGTTCTCGTATGTGACCCATTTTTCATCGCCAGTCACAATCCGCTTCAAAATGGGTTGATTTCGTTACGTTTCAGCAAAGAATCGCAGGCATCAAATTCGGTTCAAAGGTTCTTTTGCGTCAATTCGTGTGGGCACCCATACATCGAGCTTCTTCTTGAGACCAGCCTTATGCAATTGGTTCCAAACGGTTTTCTGGCTAATCTTCAGTTCCTGGGCAATAGAATAAGTGCTCACATGCCGGTCCGACTCGACGATTTCCATGATTTTATCGACATTTTCCGACGATTGGCCTACCAGAGCGTGCCTCATCTCCGACGTCCATATTACCAGAACGGAATCGTTGAAACCATCGCTTTGCTGTTGCATTCGATACTGTATTGGCTCCATAAACAGCACACATTTTTTGCCGCCTGCTCCGCCTTTTCACCTTGGTCGTAGTGGTACTGAACAATGTATCGAATTTTCTCTTTTTTTACCTCCATTTCGGAACGCTGTAATACACAACTGGCTTCACCAAACACAAAACTGTAGAAGAACTTTTTTTGAAGCGTAATGTCACCTTTAAATCGCCGTAAAGTATGATCCGATGCGATGTATTACATCGTGAGATATAGCTCTCTAAAGACATCTAGCGGAAAACGCTCAGAACTTTTTATTTCACCCAATATAAAAAGAAATCTGATAGCAAATTAGTCTCACTGAGGACATGCTAAAACAAGTGAAAGAAAAAATAACAAGGAAGAAAGCAAGAGATGCCCCTCTTTTGCTTCGAAGTTTACGTTGAACCCGCCGCAAGAAGATTAGATTCAGTGTAATACGTGTGAAGGCCTGGTAGCACGACGAGTGCACAGACTATACGTCGGATTTGGGGGCTTTCACTTGTGATATGTGCCAGGGCTGATGATCTCTCTCCGCTCTCTCATGCGCACTTGTAGCTTCTATGAAAGGTTCTAACTGCGTACTTTTTGCAAAACAGCACCCTGAGAGTGCGCACGGGAAGAGTTCTACGTTTAAGCCTTTTGAAAATATTTTTTCGAGATCGTTACTTAAGATGTATATTTAAAATAATTCAATTCAAATAAGAACTATAAAGTGTATTATCAAAATTTATTTTTCTATAAATACAATTTCATAATTTGCAGTTTGCAAAAGCGCGATTCCAAAAGTTTTACAGCCCTTACGAACTAATTCGAGCGTTCGTGGGTGGGGTAATATTCCACGCCTCCTCTCTTCCGTACTTGACGAGCAATTTTCGTCGTTTATAAATTCGACCCTGCGTAAACTTTCGTCATCATTTGCAATCCTTTTATTTCCCTTTCGCACCTTATTTTCGTCCCGCGATATCTGTCTATACCCGTCACTTCGAAATTTCGAAGATTTCGATATTTCGAACGTCACATCGGCTTATCATACTGTCTCTCGTCAGTCCACGAAACGCGTGGAGTGAAAAGTCTCGTGCCCGAGGATGGAAGAATTCTCTTTGTTCTTCGCGACACTTGGAAATGAGGCCCACCCTCCTTTATTCGTCCTCCTGTACATGCTCTCCGTATTAAATCTCATCGCGGAGAGCCCGTCACACGCGGTGCGGCCGTCGTCGCAAGAAGGCTCCTCAGAGCCGTCGCAGGTGCTGAGCTGTCTCTTTTAACATCGAACACGCCTGGGACAACGAAATTCTTCGACGTATTTCTTCGAGCTTACTGATGTTGCTCTATACAGCAGAGCAGCAGCGCAGCTTGATCAACTGAGAAGAGATAGATCGATAGATAGATAGATAGATAGAGAGAGAGAGAGAGAGAGAGAGAGAGAGAGAGAGAGAGATATCAATTTTATTATGCCTTACATCACTTAAGGCTTTGTTCATGAATTTTTTAATCCACTTAAGGTTTTCTCTGGACTCAATTAAAGATATAATATGCTTTATTTGTATTCCTGCATATATGATAATTGGATTGAAACGTGCTCTGCCTCATTAAAGTTTTTGTCTAGCCTCGGTTTCGAACCTACTAATTCTAGAGCTGAGTGCACTACCTTCGAGTCTTCTAATTCTAGAGCTGAGTGCACTACCTACCTAACCATCCTAACACTTGTGTAAATTTCCTTTTTTTTTACTCCTCACTTTTATCACTTTAAAAAATGTCACTAAGTTGGCAAACGTTGAAGTTTGCATTGTTGCAATACAACGAATATTAATTCTTTTCGACTGCTGAATTTTTTTTGCCTATTTAGGCAGTAAAAATAACTGACACGTTTTTACGAATTATTATTACAGTTTTACGACTCCAAGGCTTTTGATGATGATAAAAATAAAGGAATGACTGCAGTTATATACATATATCACAGAAAATGAGTACCTTGTTGTTCATGCTAAATATTTTAGTGATGTAAGAAAGACATCCAGATGCATTAAAAGGAATGATGAAAAAATGTTCAATTTTTTAAGAATAGATTCACGTAAATTTTTATTGAAAAAAAAAAGCAAAAGTCGAAGTACAATAATTGCAGAGAGAACGCCTATCGGAAATTTGCCTCTTCCTGGTGGGATTGAAATCTCTGGTTTGATTCGTTTGAAACAGAAAAAAATAAATTTGCCCTTAATCTGCATTAATATCGCTATTGTTAAGCGTAGCCGTTATTAATTATGTTTATTTTTCGAAATATGACCACGTTTCGAAATAAAAAGTATTATTTTCACCTAAAATATTTTCATTCAAGATACTTTAAGAAATAGTAATTTTCAAAAAAAAAGAAAAAAAAAATACGACTACGCTCAACGATAGCTATTACAATAACAAAGCAATTCGTGCAAAAATTTATATCCGACTATTATTGCTCGAGTTATCGTCCGCACAGTTCGAAAAAAGTAGTTTAGAGAAAAAACGCGATTCAAATTTGAAGTACAAACATTGTATATGTTTGCGCCGTCCTACTAAAAGTGTTGTAAATCTGTAATTTTAGTAAATTATAACATA
>OZ010715.1:28658624-28731343 GCA_963932345.1 Ophion ventricosus | reverse complement strand
CAATTCTTCATGACTAAACCTCAATACTTCCTGATGCCAGTTGTTAAAGATTAGTACTCTATGTTTGCCACAAAAAAAATGGCGCGAAATTTTAAATGTCAGATCATTTTGAGACTTTATTCGTTTCTATTCTCCAATAATTCGAATTTCATTGTTATATTCTATTTTATTTGATTATTATAATTAGAAAAATCATTACATGTTATATTTGATATGATATTAGATTCTATTTTATTTAATTAGTTTTTCGACGTTTGTATTTTATAATAAGAATTATAATTTCATCATTAGATTATATTTGATTCAAATATTATAATTAGAAAAATATTAGAAGTTAGATTTTATATGATACATTAGATTCTATTCTATTTCAATTAGTTTTTTGTCGTTTATGTTCTATAAGAATTATAATTTCATCATTAGATTATATTTGATTTAAATGTTATATTTAGAAAAATATTAGATGCTATATTTGATATTAATAAAAATATGTTATATTATATTAGATTCTATTCGATTTCGATTATATTTTAGTCGTTCGTATTCTATGAGAATTGTAGTTTTATCATTAGATCTTTAACAATATTATAATTAGAAAAATATTAGACGTTAGATTTTATCAAATTTAAATTATATTTTATTCGTTGTATTCTATAAGAATTTGAATTTTGATAATTACATTAGATTTTACACGAATGTTATAATTAGAGAAATATTAGATATTATATTTATATTTGATTTGATATTATATTATCATCTATTTTAATTGGATTTGATTTGTTTGTATCCCATAATAAGAATTATATAACACTGATAAATGCATAATTGAATTAGATTTGAGTCGAATATCAGAATTAGAAAAATATTAGATGTATTTTTCATGACCTATTTGTAATTTCAAGTAACTCTCTACATGTGTGGCAAATTTCATTCGAATTGGTTCAGCCGTTTAGACCCGATAGTGGAACAAACATCGGGCATGCAGATTCGAAAAATATTAGATATTAGAATTGGAATGAAAAATATCCGATGTGTCAGAAGCTATCGACATTTTAAATTTCATTCATCATATAAGAATTTGAATTTCATCATTACATTAGACTTCAGTATATAATATTATAATTAGAAAAACATTAGATAATAGAATGCAAATTATCCTATGTCTTAACCCAGGCCATAAGCTATCTACATGATAAATTTCATTGAAATCGATCGAGCCGTTTTGGCGTGATTGAGCAACACACAGACAGACAGAAGGTCAGATTTATAATATTAATTAGGATATCGATATGTAGATACAAAACTGATTAATGCAATGACTAACGTGTAATTAACATAATTGGAAATCATACGAAGCCAGGTATACGATATGTATGAATACATGCACAAGTATAATTAATCGATGCAATTATGTAAAATTATAGTTGAATGGTTGTTCGATAATGTCGACTGAAATGGATACATGTTGAGTTTATATATTTGGGTGGTCGCATATGAAACCGTCCATCTTCGAGGGAAAGAAAAGATGATTCGATAGCGAGTCGACGAACTGGTTCATTCGGAGTATTGTCCATCGGAACACACGATCCTTATTCACCTTTAGGCCAACAGTCGAATTGCCCGCAGGAGGAATTCGAGTTCCTTAGAAGCAATCCAAGCAATCCACAGGGAAGTTTGCATCGTTGAAATGCAACGGAATATTTACTTGTCCGAATTGGCCAAATTTTCTTTTTCTTGCAGTTTTAAGCTATGAAAATTACGTGCTCTTTTCTCAGGAACCTTATTTAACGATCTCCAACCTAAATCGACAAAATATGATTTGAGGAAACGAAAAGAAGTCTGCCGGAGCCAAGCCGGTACTGTAAGGGGACTGGTTTAGCGTTGCCAAATTATGCTTGGGAATCCCCAACAAATTTGTGCACGGGATCACGATCGGACATGTTTTTTTTTTTTTGGAGACCCATAAATTCCAGCTGAGAATTTCAAATATGAAATTCTAAAACGATGTGAAATCGGGAAATAGCGCGGATGCACTTTGATTCCAATGTGGATTCCCTGCGTGCGGCGTCCCCATCAAATCCCTATAGGCATGTGAAAGGATCTAGAGACCCCACAACATATTGGGTGAAGTAAAAAGTTCTAAGCGTTTTCCGCGAAATGTCTTTAGTGAGCCATATCTCACGATGTATACATCGCATCGGGTCATATTATACGGCGATTTAAAGGTGACATTACGCTTCAAAAAAAGTTCTTTGACAGTTTTGTGTTTGGTGAAGCCAGTTGTGTGTTACAGCGTTCCAAAATGGAGGTAAAAAAAGAGAAAATTCGATACATTCTTCAGTACCACTACGACCGAGGTGAAAAGACGAAGCAGGCGGCCAAAAAAATTTGTGCTGTTTATGGACCCAATACAGTATCGAATGCAACAGCAAAGCGGTGGTTCCAACGATTCCGTTCTGGTAATATGGACGTCGAAGATGAGGCACGCTGTGGTAGGCCAATCGTCGAAAATGTCGATAAAATCATGGAAATCGTCGAGTCGGACGGACTTGTGAGCACTTATTCCATTGCCCAGGAACTGAAGATTAGCCAGAAAACTGTTTGGAACCATTTGCATAAGGCTGGTCTCAAGAAGAAGCTCGATGTATGGGTGCCACACGAATTGACGCAAAAGAACCTTTTGGACCGAATTCTTTGCTGAAACGTAACGGAATCAACCGCTTTTTAAAGCGGATGGTGACTGACGATGAAAAATGGGTCACATACGCGAACAACAGTCGAAAAGATCGTGGTCCAATCGCGGTGAGCCGGGCCAAACGTTCGCCAAGCCCGGATTGACGGCCAAGAAGGTTTTGCTGTGTTTGGTGGGATTGGAAGGGAATCATCCACTGTGAGCTGCTCCTATCGGGCCAAACACTCAATTCAGACCTCTACTATCAACAACTGACCAGATTGAAGCGCGCGATCGACCAGAAGCGGCCAGAATTGGCCAATAGGAAGAGTGTTGTTTTCCATCAAGACAACGCAAAGCGCACACATCTTTAATGATGCGCCAGAAGCTCCGAGAGCTTGGATGGAAGGTTCTATCGCACCCGCCGTATAGTCTAGACCTCGCACCAAGCGATTATCACCTTTTCAAGCATTTGCAAAATTTTCTTGATGGTACAAAACTGGCCTCAAGAGAGGCTTGGGAAAATGAGCTGGTCAAGTTTTTTTACCAATAGGGACGAGGACTTCTTCAATCGCGGAATTATGAAATTACCTTTAAAATGGACAAAAGTTATCGAACAAAACGGCGCATATTTGATCTAAATCGGATAATCCTAACTATGTTAATTTCATCGTCGGAACAAAGCGAAAAAACGCTCAGAACTTTTTACTTCATCTAATATTTCTACTCTGGCACTTGTATTGCCAATACTTATTGAGAGAAAATAGTGTATCTAACGCCATCTATCGCCAGCTGGTGGTTTCATATGCCACCTAATGTATATATATATAAATAGACATACATAGGCTAGGGAGGGGCATGTTGAGCAAGTTTGGAATTATCGCTTTGTAATTCCTTAACAGTCTGCCGTATAAAAATGAAACCTACTTTGGCCAATAGGAAATGAATCTGGGGAAAAAAAGTCTGTAGACGAAATTCCTGTGATCCTTATTGTTTCACAGATAGTCGCTTTCAAATGACTAAGGCCATATTTGCCCAACCTGTCTAAAGAGTGGGGTAAGTTGAGCGTGGATATGAGATAAGTTGGGTAAAGTAAGATTTGCACAAAAAAATCAGACGTACGCAACATGATTTGGTACAATGCAGTAATAAACCAACAGTTGCTTGTTAATTAGGCTTTGAAACATTAACATTAATTGCAATGAAATTTGAAATATTTTTTCTCATACAATGGTAGAAGAAAATCTTTCAATCACGTTTTTTTTTTACTTTTGGGTGCATGACTAATTAAACGTTCCGTGTTTGGCTCCCATACCTCTCTTTCCGCCATTTGATGCACCCGCGTGTCGCCGCTTAATTTTCCGGATATTTCGATTGCCCAACTTACCTGACTGCTCAACATGCCCTTTCCTACCCTATATAAATGACGAAACGCATTAATTTACTCGTGCTCCGAGAACTTCAAACTTTTACTCATAAAAATTAATGTGTGTAATATCGAGGAGTAATAATTATAGAAAAAACGTTATAAAAGCGAGCCCAGTCCATATGAATAATTTATCGAGACGTTATTTCACGCTCCAGAGATTTTATTCTCTCTCTCTCTCTCTCTCTCTCTCTCTCTCTCTCTCTCTTCATCTTCCTTCTTAGCTCTTCCTCTCTCACTATCCCTTTCCCTTTATCTCCCTTGGCTCATCTCGGTCCATATAAAAGCGACGTAACGGGCACAACGCGGCTATTAGCGAACCGAGTGAGTTACAAAGAAGCGAGAAAAGGTATGAGACGACCTTAAGCTTTTTTTTGTACGTCGAGTATTAAAATTTTATCTCGTGGCGCGTTTGGTGCTGGCGGTTTTCACGCCCTCGGCGATGCCGCTCACACAACTGAGACATCCGCTCCTCGCGTACATATATATTTTCATGAGACGACCGGGTCTAAAAGGGTGGCTCATAGACCTGTCGGGTTAATACTCGGTGCTTCGTTGTATAATTCGTTGAGGTTGACTACCAGTCTGGAGCCTCGAAAAAGGTGAATCTTGAATTTTTTTTTATGGATACCAAGTCGATAGAATCAAAATTCCGTTTGTTAACCTTTTTTCTACATTGCGTCAAGTTTCTTTACGAATTTTTACACAAGATTTTGTTACAAAATGGCGACGCTGAAGCTGGATGAGGCGAGTCACATTTGTCTGATAGTGTCTTGCTGCCGAAAAAATTCGAGTATGCGTAAAGTTTGCGAAAACCGAATAAATCAAATGAAAACGACACAGACAACTCGTTCGGGTTTGTTTGGGCTACAAGAAGCAAATCAACTGCTTCAAAGCATTCCATCTATCATAGAGGAATGTTATTGGGAGTACAAATAAGTCTCCGCCGTTTGACAAAAGTTGGCCCCACCAGGAGGTTCTGGTTAAAATTGTCAGATGTAAAACTTCATATCGTAAGGTTGGGCATCTGGCAAGGCCATAAACTTGAAATATTAGCGATTTTGTATCAGCATCACATGATTTTTTTCATGCGAAAATGTCGAGTTTTGAGCCGAATAAGCGTCATTTGCGGGAACTTTTGATTCACTTCTTCAATTTAAAGAAATCTGCGCATCGATTGCTTGTAGAAGCATATGTTGAGGCTGATTTAATTGAGAAAAGTTGTCGTGAGTGGTTTCAAAAGTTTAGAAACGGTGAGTTTGATGTCGAAGACAAAGAACGTAGCGGAAGGCCGAAAGTGTAAGAAGACGCGGAATTGGAAGCATTATTGGAGGGAGATTCGTGCAAAACGCAAAAAGAACTTGCACTTACATTAGGAGTGACTCAACAAGCAATCTCACAACGTTTAAAATCGTTGGGAATGATTCAAAGCCAAGGAAATTGGGTTCCATATGAACTGAAGCCGAGAAACGTTGAAAGCCGATTTTGCACATGTGAAATGCTGCTTGCGAGACATAAGCGAAAGGGTTTGTTGCATCGTATAGTCACTGGTGATGAAAAATGGATCCACTACGATAACCCAAAGAAGAGAAAATCGTGGGGACCACCTGGCCATGCTTCAACATCAACAGCCAAGCCGAATATTCATGGAAAAAAACTCATGTTGTGTATTTGGTGGGATCAGCTTGGTGCCGTGTATTATGAGCTGCTCAAACCGAGCGAAACCATTACTGGGGCTCTCTACCGAACACAATTGATGAGATTGAGCCGGGCACTCAAGGAAAAACGCGCCCATTACTACTCCAGACACGACAAAATTATTTTTCTGCATGATATTGCTCGTCCACATGTTGCGGCGCCGGTGAAAACCTACTTGAAAACACTCAATTGGGAAGTTTCACCCCACACGCCGTATTCACCAGACATTGCTCCTTCTGACTATCATTTATTTCAATAGATGACGCACGGCCTGTCTGAACAGCACTTCACATCACATGAAGATACCAAAAATTGGGTCGATTTGTGGATAGCCTCAAAAGATGAAGCGTTCTTCCGACGCGGTATCCATATGCTGCCAGAGAGATGGCAAAAAGTAGTGGCTACCAATGGACAATACTTTAAATAAAACATAAAGTATCGTCCTTTCACAATAAATGCCCAATGTTTGATAAAAAACGGCGGATACTTATTTGTACTCCCAATACGACACAATGTAACATGTCTGACACACCCCCTTTACTGCTCTATAACTAGCCCCCTGATTACATTTTTCAAAAACTGAATAATACGTATGTTTTATTTATTAAAACCTACCATGAAGTCGACTAATTTTTAATTTTTACGTTGTTGAGTTATGAAGGGTTAATAATGTCGAGAGGGGTCGGAGTCGGAATTTTGATCGATCGATATTCAGAAGGACTGACATTTCAAATTAAATAGTTAACGAACGTTCCAATATAGATGGATCGGCCTTATGATAGTCTGTAAAATAGTTCGTGAAAATTGCGAATACCAATATCTCGAAATTGATTTATACCGAATATATATATATAAGATTCAACAAAATAATGAGAGGTAAAATATCGATTTGCCAGTATAAACACACCGAACAAATCGTGACGTCAAATCATCGAATTGTAATTATTACGACGTTTTACAATTTCGAATTCATTAAAACGTAGGGCCAAAAAGTCGATCAGTTAAAATAGCGATAGGCCAAAAAGGGCGAAGGGTCAGAATAGCGAAAGCTTATGATCGAGAAATACATTATTTGCGCTTCAGAGTGAAGCTGACAGATGGCGCTGGCGGTCACAATAGAGAAAAATCCAAAAAATGATCTAATTTTCGGCTTTCTAAAGTGTTTGCCTGCCTTAATGACCCAATTGGCCACTCGAAGTTTTAATCCCCACCCATATCAAGAGCGAAAATGGTGTTTCGGTAAGGCGTAAACAATTATGACAGGAGTATATTTTTCGAGACTCGCGTTGTTTGGTGAAAAAAAATAAACAGAATACGTTGACCAATATCGATGCGTTGCTGCACCATAGTTGCACCTGAAAGGAAGAGGGAAATTGTGGACAATTGTTGGAAATGTTAAACCTCCAAAATTCAATTTCAAATTCAACGTCGTTTCATCCGGCTTCAGTACTGGATATCCAAATTCGTTCAAAGCCTCGCTAAAGCTTCAATAAAATGAAGCCGTCCATGCAAACTCAAACGAACCCAATGAAATGAAGTCCTCCGTGCTAAAAGTGCCTCGAAATAAGCGTCTCGTTTTCGGTACTCAGCGCGCAAGCAAGCACCGGCTAGATGGTCATCCATTCGGTTATCGGCTCGGGCCAAATACTGATAGACACGCGGAAGCTCGCCGATGCCGTGCATCACACGCGTCGCCACTACTGTCCGTCTGCTTTGGCTTACTGATCCTTCTTCAATTTCTCTTTACGAGCGCAATAATTAAAGCGTTATAGGACGAGTCCGCGTACGTCCGTCCACGCGATCAAATAGAGCCAGGCGTGAGTTATCCAGCTGTAATGCTCGTAAATTAGGACAGTACGTTGGTGTCTGCATATTTGTGGTTGTGACGTTAAAGATATCGATGCTACCAAGAGAGAGAGAGAGGGAGAAAGAGAGAGGAGGAGAGGGAAAGAGAGAGAGAGAGAGAGAGAGAGAGAGAGAGAGAGAGAGAGAGAGAGAGAGAGAGTGAGAGAGAGAGGGTGGGTGGGAGAGGGAGAGACGGAGGGAATCTCATTCTCTCAAGCGGCAATATATACACAAAGTGTGCATTGGATTCATGGGAAGATCGAAACCCATTTCCTATTATTCCGAAGCTCTCGTGTTCGCTCCACGGGATAACGATTATGCTCGCAAAATCCGATATTGCATGTACGATTGACGCAGATGGAATAATCGAGCCAATGAATGAACACTCTAGCCGCTGGATACCGTTCGACTAATTTTGCATATCGATATTACTATGAGCCCGGTAACTTTCATGAACATATTCATGATCGTATGCAAATCATAATGGATTGGAGAAAAATTATCATTAAAGCAGTCACATTAAAAAAAAAAAAAACAATTGAAATGAAATGTAACTACTGGAATCTACAAAATGTAGTAGTTTCTTTTTTTTTTAAGGCTCCATCTATTGCATATATTTTCAGGATCTTTCTTTTTCATAATCAAATTTATCTCCATAGTTTAATCTTTTTATACGTGAAAATAGACGTTTCAAAGTATAAGATTTTTTTTTAATTGAAAAAATGTATCTTGGTGATCTGGCTGCTTGAAGTTACTCCTGCTTTCACCTTGTTGACACGAAATCTTAACTTTGGAGCATCTGAAAATAAAAAGTCGAATATTTCATTATAAAGTGGAGTTGTAGTTATGACCCCTACTAAAAACTTTTACCACAGATAAAAAGAAAACAAAATGGCGCGTTTTTGAAATTTTCGTCTGTTTTTTTACAACTTAAATTGTCTAAAAATAGGATTAAATATTAATAAATATTTATACCGTTACTAGGGGTCAAAGAGATACACGCATCGAATAATATCTGTAAATTTGAGCCCAATCGGTACAATAATTTTTCCAAAATTATGTCGACAAGGTCGAAAAACGTTGTTTTGAGAAAAACGCGTTTAAAGTTTCTCTTATAAAAATGTACATAAAATTTTAAAAAAAGCCTCTTACCCTCAGTCAGCGATAACTGGTTCAGACATTATTTGTTCAGCTTTTTCAAAAGCTTTACTTTCTTGGAATTTTTGGTTCTGGATCTCTGTTCTCCGAGCTTTGGACGCTCGACAATTATGAAGAATGTATTACACCTAATAGTCATCTATGTGTACAATTAATAATTCTATACATATAATGAAACTGCGAAATTTTGCGTTTCTGTACATTGAGAATATTTGCAAAAAATGAAAGGGTTAGACTTCTATGACGACCCGAAGATCAGGGTGATGGAAAAAAAATTGATTGTGAAGGCATAAGGGAGATGTTTTGAAAATCGTTTGAAACATTCATTTGTATGTTTATTAAAAAAGATGTGTAACAAATTACAGTATAGAATATTCATGATTAAAGAAGTTGTAAGCAATCTCGTGAAAGACCTTTGAACGTGAGGGGCTCAACGGGCTTATGCATAGACCCAATACATAATTATTACATATATGCAATTGACATATTCAAAATAAATTTAAAAAATTGCAAGAAGCACAATGAAAACTAAACTTTTGGTTTGAAAGGTGCATCAATTCGAGTTTCTTTCTCTTTTTTTTTGTTTGTTTTCATACATATCTCGGTAACACTGGGGCAGCAATAATTTTCTTATTAACACATGGGTCATTAAGTCCCGGGACTAACCAGTAAAAACACTTTTTTTTTTGCGAAATTCGACTTTATTCATCAACATAGTCACCTTCCATAGCGATACAGTCATTTCAACGTTTTTCTAAACTTTCGGTGCCTTTCTTATAGAACGATTTGTCTTTTGCCTCAAAATAGGCTCTCCTCTCCACTCGGCTGAAAATCCTTTTTATCACGCGTAAACAGCTTCAAACAGCGCTCCGAATCATCAATTCGTTGTTGTTTTTGTTCCACTGTGAGCAAACGCGGCACCCACTTGGACAAAAGTTTTTTCATTCCCAAATTTTCATGCACAATTTTGAACACGGTGCCTTTTGATATTTTTAGGATGTCAGCTATCTCTTGCAACTTCACTTTACGATCGGACATAACAATTTTCAAATTTTTGGATGTTTTCGGGCGTAGCCACCTCAATTGGACGACCTGAGCGCTCCGCGTCTTCGGTGGTTGTTCGACCGCGTTTAAAATGCGCATACCATCGGCAAATGGTTGTTTTCGATGGGCACTTTTCCCGGTAACACTTTTCAAGCCATTGCTGAGCTTGAACGGTATTTTTTCCCATTAAAAAACAGTGTTTGATTAACACACGAAACTCGTTTTTATCCATCGTTTAAGGAAAAACAAATGTAGCGTCACTTAACCTTCAATATCTCGACAACGACTGAACCGAATGTCATGAAATTTTTACACGTATCATTTGAAGGTTGGTACTACCAAAAAACAAAAGCGGCATGGCATTGGCGGCGCCATCTGTGTGTCAGTCCCGGGACTTAATGATCCATGTGTTAACATTGAGACTTCTTCCAAAATTTGGATCATATTCCTAAAATAATATTAATCGCATTTTGCTAACTTGCAAAGGCTTTTGGCCTGGTTATGACGTAACGCGAAAAAAATTGACGCTCTAATGAGGGACTGTGTCAAAATGTTAGTCGATGTAACTCGAAACAACTTACGTCGTAACTCCAGGCCTGTGTGTCTAGGAATTGACAACTATGAGTACGGTCCCCGAAGTCGAATGTCCTCGATATCACCATTTCCCATATACGAGCATATATTCATACAAATATATTCATACTGACCCAATTCACGGTGCCTTTGATTTGAGAAACAAGAGGGAACACTCTTGTCGGAACAATGTGCAGTTTCGCAGGGGATTTATGGACGCGAATAAAAGCGAGAAACCCGTGCGTGTATATACGCACAGGCACACATTCACCGAGTGGCATCGCGATGAGCTTCACTTTGAATAGCGATTGTCGGTCTTGCGCCAAACCGAGCCATAATCGGGGCAGGGGCAGGGAGGGTGGGGGGATTCTCTCTCCGACCAATCTCGCTTATCGTTGATAACCTGCGATGTTGGATCCGCGTATGCCCGATACTGTACATCGAAATACTATATACACGTGTTCGAACAGTTTGCTAACTAAAGGATCCGATTGTATTGAGTTGGACGAGCGCTCTTTTGCGTCAACTGTTTCTGGCCAAAGAAGGATTCTCTCATATGATCGAGCCCATTTCTATGATACGTATGGTGGAAAATGAAAATGAAAAACGCATTTATCCTCTTCGAAAATTGCGAGGGAGACTAACCGAGTCAAAATTTATAGCCTCTTTTCAACACTCACGTTTCTTTTGGGATGCAATAGCCGCTAGCCTCCGTTGAACCTACCGAACCCCATTGGTCGAGTTCCGTGCCATGAAGTGGCCTTCATTTTGTTCAGTGTAGCCTCTGTTAGTTCTCCCAAACCTTCTTTCGATCTCCAGTTTCCGTGAAACGTGCAGAAAACAGGGCTCTTTAAGGCCACTCTAGGACAAAAAAGGGCATATTCTGTGATTTTTTTTCAGCGAAACCATAAAATAAATCAGAATTACAAAATAGGGATTTTATTATACACGTAATTGACTATACAAAATTATTTTTTCACAGCGATACATGTCAAAATGGCAGCTGTGCAGCATTTTTCCGATGACGCCTTTATTTCTAGAAGGTCAACGGCTGGACCAACAGCTCCTATAATTTTTCAGTTATGATGAGACACTAAAGTTTTTTCGATTATATATAAGAATAGCTATAGAAGTACGTAGGATTTTTTTGATATATTGTTTTTTCGTCAAAATAGCGCATTTCTAAAACAAAAAGTATAAAATACTATGGGAAAATCGTCAGAAAATTGTTTATAAAAAAGGAACTATGCAATATAATAAAAAAATCCTACGTAGTGCCTCAGAAAATGGAATTCTAAATATACAGTTATAATTTCAAGTTAATCGGTTGAAATTTGTGTGAGTTATGAGTCCGGCCGTCTTGAAAAATGTAGTTTTGAGATAAACGCGTTTAAAGTTAGTAGAAAGTCACGACATGAATCAAGAGGGGTTGCGCTAGAATTCGAAAATGGAGTACTTAGAGATTTTTCACGCCCATAATCTTTTGGAATATAATTTTATAGGTACTGAGGTACATTTTTAACGAAAAAAATCAATTTTTGGAAAATCCTAGAGTGGCCTAAGGCCTTAACGTGCTTTCGATTTCAAGTCCGTTGCCTCGACCTCACCTAACCTGCTTCGATATCTCCTCCATCAACACTCCATTGTGACTTGATCGGTAACCCGTTTGATGACGAAATAAATACGTTTTCGGTGAATGGAGGATCCGGAGGGGCTACAGTGCGCCTACAGTAGGCTGAATGGAGGCTCCAGAGGGTCTACAGTGCGCCTACAGTAGGTCGAAAGGAGGGCCAGTAGGTTCTGCGAGAGCGCTCGAAGTGGGACCACCTGGGGTTTCGCAGGTTCATTTGCGCTCTGCATTGGCCTTCTTTGAGTGACAATGTCCAGTTTCTGCCATTCGGGATGATCATCGGAGGTCCTAACATTTTCGTATTCCAAACATTGTACCCTCGTTTAGGTACCCGATAATCTGCTATCGCCGATCTCTGCTCGGGGAAGGAGGTCTTTATTTTGCGGGTTCAACGCGGCTCGAAAATTTTTACGTGGATCCTCATCCTCACCGCGGGTTTTTGGCACACTCACGATCTTCGTTTTATCGTCGTCTTTATAGAGTATTTCTATCGTCGAAGAAGAGCTTGCTTATCGTGAGTGAAAGACAATATAGTGTGTGCATACAATGCATTAACGGGTCTGCGAAAGTTTGGGGCTCCAAAAATCAGGTCGGTTTTCAGTGTTTTTTTTTCTAATGAGAGTATTGAGCAGATAGGGTCAAGATCTTACACATAGCTAACACATTATGGTATCTTGCAGAGTATGAGTTTTTTTTAATTTAAAAATAACGATAAACAACGAAGTTATTATTATTTAAAGAAAGAGCCGCCGTTTTTTCTTGGTCAATCGGTGTGGGTGGTTCTGGCAACGAAGGTGATCGGGAATGAACGATGAAAAAATGTACTTTCAGTATAGTAATCAAACTTTCGTATAACCGGATACTTATTGGACGTTAAAAAAATTACGAAAATGGCAAGCCGTAGTAAAACAAAAGTTCGACTTTCGTTTTAAAAAAAACCACTTAATGTTAGTAAAAAATGGATAAAAATATCGATAAATCATCAAAACCTACGATAAAAAATGTAAACTACGCTCTGTTCGGATTTGAAGTGATTCGGACGAATCGATTTTGAGATACAACTTGGACCATTTTATAAAACATAGTTTCAAAAATTACCGCCATAATTCGGTCAAAATTTGGAATTTTTACAAGATCTTTGATGCAAATCAAAGTTAAGACCCTAGCCGGTTAAACTACCCAATAAAAACTATTCCCGAAATTTCAAGCTGAGAGACTTAACAAACTGTCCTCACGTGGCTTGGTTTTGTTTTAATTTTTTTTATTTTAGGACAATCGTTCCGTTTTTCGTACAAATCGCGTCCCGGAAGGGACACGTCATCTTTAAATCGTACTGGATTCGGTCGATTGACCGATTGAGTAGTTTAACTCCAGATGCAATTTTTAAAAGTGCGTCTTTACGCGGCTCAGAGTTTACCACGAGGCGAATAATTGGTTGGCTCATTTCTTTTCGGCATTTAAAAAAAAATCATGGAACAGGTCTTTTTTATAGCCTCGCTTTCTTTTAACTTCCCTTTTTTCTCTTTTTCAACGCCAATCAATGGCCGAGCAGCAGCAATTGAGGAAAAAAAATGGAAGTCCGAGTGAATAGTGAAATATTCCTTTCAGTGCTTCGCTCTCTCTACGTATATACATACCCATACACACGCAGACATATATATATATATATTTTGCAACCACCGTCCTCCTTTCTGCACTATTTTCCGCTCTCTTTCGAACTGCAAAATTGGACATACGGTAGAACGCACGAGTCGCTGGTACGGACCGATAAATTTCATTTGAAATTCTCATTCCGTGAGTCGCACGACCAGGAGCAACTATACAGATGGTCGGAGACCGATAACTGGTATATATGCGCCAGGACGAGACAAGAGGCCAAGGCGCCTCTCTCTCTCTCTCTCTCTCTCTCTCTCTTTCTCTCTCTCTCTCTCTCTCTCTCTCTCTCTCTCTCTCTCTCTCTCTCTCTCTCTCTCTCTCTCTCTCTCTCTCTCTCTCTCTCTTCTCTCTCTCTCTCTCTCTCTCTCTCTCTCTCTCTCTCTCTCTCTCTCTCTCTCCACCTCCCATTCAACCTTCCTCTCTCCCACGCCTTTTCCTTATCTTTCCCTCCTTTTTTCCCACCCTTCGTCTCGCACTCAGTTACTACTCTTTTGTTATCCTTGTATATGCTTTATTCGCCATTGTTTTTTGCATACGTTTCGCCGCGAAGTGTGCAAACGTAAGGCGCACCGTAAATATAATCAATCGATCGTTGAATCATCGTCCGCGTCCTTCCGGAAAATGCCAACGGTTCCCTACGGCGCACAAAAGTTTTAATGACGAAACTTAGATAAATCCAAATTGCATTGTAAAATCGTGGCTGGAACGGATGAACCTCATTGGCACCTTGCCAATACTCCGCCAGGTGGCTACTCGGAGAAATCTCCCTCGCCGCGGAAGTAGCTCGTCGAAGCTTCTTCATATAGCTCTGACCAGCCTCGTTGCCGTATATATGGTACTATGAATTAGTTCGATTATATAATCGAACTAATTCATAGTACTCTTTATAATACAAACGGTAGGTATTATTTCATATATATATACAGGGTGAGGCACATAAACTGTTACAAAGCAATAGCACTCAAACTATTGATCATATCCAAAAATGTTTCAGACAAAAGTTTCAATGTTCGAGAAGGCCGTCATACTGGACCACCCTATTTTTTTATCGGTGGAGGCGCTGAAGCTACGTCAAGGTCAACTCCACTTTTTTAAATGGAACCATGTATTTTTTTCGCCTGACATTATTACCGATTTTAAGACGAATTCAGCGACCTACAACACAAGGTCATTCTAGTCACGCAAAGTATGAAAATAGTCGAAAAATCGAAAAATATCGGAACAATCACTTTCAAAGGATCCATTAACCTTGGTTTGGGTCTACCTACAGAAGATGGTCGAAGTGATGACCCTCGACTTGTAAACACTTGTTTGATCGCTGTTTTCATTTCTTACGATACCAATGTTTCTTATCGGCAGCAAGTGCGCATTTTCTGTTGACATATCAGTGAGTCACGCATTACCTTCTAATGTGAGTACATCGGATCGCGAAAATGAACTATTTTCAAGAATCTTTTGATATGTTGATGGTGCTGGGGGAATGCCGTAAACATTACAGAAATGCCCAATATTTGTAGGCGGCTCGTTATCCGGATAGGCAACAAAAATCGTACATGGCTTTTAAGCGACGACATGAAAGAAAGAATACGCCGAGCATGTACCGAAATTACACCACAAATGTTGGCTGAAGTTAGACGGTCTTTTCATCAACGAATTAACAAGTGCTTACAAGTCGAGGGTCATCACTTCGAGCATCTTCTGTAGGTAGACCCAAACCAAGGTTAGTGGATCCTTTGAAAGTGATTATTCCGACATTTTTCGATTTTTCGACTATTTTCATACTTTGCGTGACTAGAATGACCTTGTGTTAGGTCGCTGAATTCGTCTTGAAATCGATAATAATGTTATCGAAAAAAAATACATGGTTCCATTTAAAAAAGTGGAGTTGACCTTGGCGTAGCTTCAGCGGCTCCACCGATAAAAAAATAGGGTGGTCCAGTATGACGGCCTTCTCGAACACTGAAACTTTTGTCTGAAACATTTTTGGATATGATCAATAGTTTGAGTGCTATTGCTCTGTAACACTTTATGTGCCTCACCCTGCATATGTACAGTCGTATATAAAAATGTTTCGTGAGCTGTTTTGAACCTGAATGCCAACTTCAATGACACAATTTCATACGGTCCTCCCACACACGACATTCTGTACTGTGACTGTGAGAAGTTGGCTGTGCTCCTTGATTGCATAGTTGTACAAAGTGTCCTCTCGTTGTTCCTCGTTCAACGAGGATGGAGTACGAGACCAGAAAATATCTCGTTCCTCCATTACAAACAATAAGTTCTCAAATGAGTAGGTGAACTCTCCCGGATATAATCCGGACCTCCATTATACTCGGCAGGCTCTCCCTTTACATTTAGCATCGGTCCAGGGGATCTCATTTCGTATCACAATCCGCCATTCATATCTCGTCGGGTTTGAAGTTTAGGCTTTCACGCCCGGTGTAATTTAGTGTACCAAAGTTTACGAAATTATTCGCACTCATTTCTGATAGACCGGCCGAATACGAGAATGAACAATGAGAGAAAGGAGAAAAAATTGAAGGGTTCGATCGTTCAGGAAGCGTTCTTTTTATTGGGTGGAGAGCAAAAAATCCCGATTGGAAGTGCAGACTCGATGGAAAAGGTCTGCACTTTCTCGTTAGGGTGTGGAAGTAGGGCTCGGAGGATCGGAGCATTTTTACGAATTTTGTTTTTTCTATTCGAATCTTAAGGCTGTCGCAATAATGCTACCCTCGTCCTTGTACCACTTGAGGACACGTTTCACGAGGCATGCCTCGAAGGATTGGCAAAAGCTTGAAATTTCACGAATGCATTTTTAATAAATAGTTTTATGGTCTAGGATCTTAAGGGGTTATATACCATCTTGGTGCTTGGAAAAATAGGTATAACATTTTTTTTATTGTCACGCGTCTATTAAGGTATTAACTGGATGGACCGTCGGGCGAAAAGTTAGTCCAAAATGGGCGAATCGTGGATTTACAAGTCTAGATCACGTCGTACATGTTTTAGTCTTACAAATAGCTAACTTAATAATAAGTTAACATTTAGAAATGTTAATTTACCACTTTGAATAATAATTGAAGTCAAATTCGATGGTATCGGCGTGTGCTTGACGGAGGTTTTGTCAGTGACTGTACATCTTTTTCAACTGTCCAACAAAAAAAATTTCAATTTTTTAATTTAATTAATACGTTCAGATAATCTTATTATTATCAATAATTACCGAAAAACTCAATATATATTGAGTTTTCCAATCATTGCTATTAATTCATCGTTAAAAAAGGCGATACTCCTCATTACTTTAATTAATTTCTCGACAATTACACAGTCGATTTATTTGAAACTTAGCACAATCAATTGCTTGATCTTAAATCTTGATGATATAATATTTCCAGAATTTACGGCGATTTAGTTCCATTCGTTTTGCAACCATTAACGTCTGCGGAAGTTGTTTTCCTATAAGCGGCCGTGTTAAATTCATATATTTATAACGACTAAATTATTTAGTGAAAAATTATAAAATAATTTATCTATTATTATTCCTCAAAGAACTATCATGCCTCAAATTTTTAAGAATTTTGGCCATTTTTTTAATATCCATTCAGTAACATATCACATATATAAAATAATTTTTATTTATCACAAATACATTATATTTTATAAGCAAAATTTTAAAGAAACGAATAAATAAAAATGTGACAATGACACTTTTAATTGTTGAAATATGTCAAATATTTTTAATCTAATAAAAAATTGCAACTCTTTCATAATAATCATCAATAATGTTATCATTTTTTAATAGTAACAAAACAGTTTTCTTTTACACGTAATAAAAGTATGAAAATGGATTATTTTGCCCTTTAAAATGTTGGGTGAAGTAAAAAGTTCTGAGCGTTTTCCGTTAGATGTCTTTAGTGAGCCATATGTCACGATGTACACATCGCGTCGGGTCATACTATACGGTGATTTAAAGGTGACATTACGCTTCAAAAAAAGTTCTTTGACAGTTTTGTGTTTGGTGAAGCGAAGTGTGTTACAGCGTTCCAAAATGGAGGTAAAAAAGAGAAAATTCGATACATTCTTCAGTACCACTACGACCAAGGTGAAAAGGCGGAGCAGGCAGCAAAAAAAAATTGTGCTGTTTATGGACCCAATACAGTATCGAATGCAACAGCAAAGCGGTGGTTCCAATGATTCCGTTCTGGTAATATGGACGTCGAAGATGAGGCACGCTCTAGTAGGCCAATCGTCAAAAATGTCGATAAAATCATGGAAATCGTCGAGTCGGACCGGCATGTGAGCACTTATTCCATTGCCCAGAAACTAAAGATTAGCCAGAAATCGTTTAGGACCATTTGCATAAGGCTGGTCTCAAGAAGAAGCTCGATGTATGGGTGCCACACGAATTGACGCAAAAGAAACTTTTCGACCGAATTGATGCCTGCGATTCTTTGCTGAAACGTATCGAAAGCGACCCTTTTCTGAAGCGGATGGTGACTGGCGCTGAAAAATGGGTCACATACGAGAACAACAGCCGAAAAAGATCGTGGTCCAATCGCGGTGAGCTGGCCGAAACGATCGCCAAGCCCGGATTAACGGCCAAGAAGGTTTTGCTGTGTGTTTGGTGGGATTGGAAGGGAACCATCCACTATGAGCTGCTCCCATCGGGCCAAACACTCAAGTCGGACCTCTACTATCAACAACTGACCAGATTGAAGCAGGCGATCGACCAGAAGCGGCCAGAATTGGCCAATAGGAAGGGTGTTGTGTTCCATCAAGACACCGCCAGGCCGCACACATCTTTAACGACGCGCCAGAAGCTCCGAGAGCTTGGATGGGAGGTTCTATCGCACCCGCCGCATAGTCCAGACCTGGCACCAAGCGATTATCACCTTTTCAAGCATTTGCAAAATTTTCTTGATGGTACAAAGCTGGCCTCAAGAGAGGCTCGTGAAAATGAGCTGGTCAAGTTTTTTACCAATAGGGACGAGGACTTCTTCAATCTCAGAATTATGAAATTGCCTTCAAAATGGACAAAAGTTATCGAACAAAACGGCGCATATTTGATCTAAATCGGATAATCCTAACTATATTAATTTCATCGTCGAAATAAAGCGAAAAAAGGCTCAGAACTTCACCTAATATTTTACGAAATCTTCAGAATAAATCTATACCTCGGATGCATCTTTTTTTTCGAGGTTTATTAAAAAAATAAAACTCAAAAACCGTAATTTGACTCAACTGGACCGTTCCAAGCTCCTTAACAAGCAAAATGTTCTACCTCCAAAAATATTGGAGCCCGTAAACCACACTCGACAACCCACGATTTTTCATTTCCTTTCAACGTTTCATTCCCTCTCTGTCACCTCTCCTCGTTCTTCCTTTACCTGTCACCCTCCGAACCCTTCGGCCCATCTCAGCCTCTTTCTTTCTTCGCGACGATTGTACCGGTGAGACTTTACCACGGATAAAAATGGCGCTCGTCTCTCGTCTCGCTTAGCGATACGAGGATGCGTTTTTTCAACCTCGACGTCGTCAGCTCGCCCCCGCCCCCCTGCCGCCCCCGCCGTCACTCGCTGTCACCTCAGCGCCTTCCGTTTCGTTGAATAAGTTTACATATATACGTTTAAGGGGTTGGAAGGAACACTCGCACCGACAACTTCTTCTCCACCTTCTCTTCCTCGAAGGAAAAGTAGAAGGAGTAGGAGGGGGAGAAAAAAGCGCGTTAGGATCCTCGGACAGAAGGTTTTCCAGAACTGGGTCATGTTTATCCGCGAGAAGAAGAGGTGACAAAGAAACGTTTCCGCGCGTGAACGCCCGCCACCCTCGAGAATCCACGACAAAGGAAAACGTTTCAGCGAATCGGGGAATCCCCCCGGAGTGGTGTACAATCCAAGACCCGAGCGGGTTGAGCTTGAGCACCAAAGACGCGCGCGCCGTGACGGCGGCTTTTCATCCGACATTTCGATTTTTCAAGCTCCTCTCGAAATATTTCGCAAACTGTACAAAACGCGATCGCTCGTCGGATCGGGCGGGGAACGCTTGCGGTACATTTCGCACGTTTTACCGGCTTGTGTAGTTTTATATGTTTTTTTTTTGTTTTGCAGTTTTCCTCTTTTGGCTATACGGCGACTCGTAGCTGTATGGCGCAGTACGACGTCGAACTATTTTCACACACAGAGTAAAGGGAAATTCGGCGAAAGTTCGCCCACACAGAGAGAAAAGTTTGTGGTATTTATACAACAAACCTCCATGGTAAAAGAGGGTATAGTAAAATTCCATATTTGATTTATTGACACCGCAATCATAATATGGTTAACACAACTGTGAGCGAAATGTATAGCTAAAAATGCGATTTGGGTGGCGTGTTTAAATATCTATTACTCCCGAAATAATTATTAACTATTGTGAAAGAGTTGGCAATATAGATATGGTTAAGGTTTTACTGGATGGACCGTCGGGCAAAAAGTTAATACAAAATGGGCGAATCGTGGATTTACAAGTCTAGATCATATCGTAAATAAATGAATAAATGAATGAATGAATAAATGAATAAATGAATAAATGAATAAATGAATAAATGAATAAATGAATAAATGAATAAATGAATAAATGAATAAATGAATAAATGAATAAATGAATAAATGAATAAATGAATAAATGAATAAATGAATAAATGAATAAATGAATAAATGAATAAATGAATAAATGAATAAATGAATAAATGAATAAATGAATAAATGAATAAATGAATAAATGAATAAATGAATAAATGAATAAATGAATAAATGAATAAATGAATAAATGAATAAATGAATAAATGAATAAATGAATAAATGAATAAATGAATAAATGAATAAATGAATAAATGAATAAATGAATAAATGAATAAATGAATAAATGAATAAATGAATAAATGAATAAATGAATAAATGAATAAATGAATAAATGAATAAATGAATAAATGAATAAATGAATAAATGAATAAATGAATAAATGAATAAATGAATAAATGAATAAATGAATAAATGAATAAATGAATAAATGAATAAATGAATAAATGAATAAATGAATAAATGAATAAATGAATAAATGAATAAATGAATAAATGAAAAAATGAATAAATGAATAAATGAATAAATGAATAAATGAATAAATGAATAAATGAATAAATGAATAAATGAATAAATGAATAAATGAATAAATGAATAAATGAATAAATGAATAAATGAATAAATGAATAAATGAATAAATGAATAAATGAATAAATGAATAAATGAATAAATGAATAAATGAATAAATGAATAAATGAATAAATGAATAAATGAATAAATGAATAAATGAATAAATGAATAAATGAATAAATGAATAAATGAATAAATGAATAAATGAATAAATGAATAAATGAATAAATGAATAAATGAATAAATGAATAAATGAATAAATGAATAAATGGATAAATGAACAAATGAACAAATGAACAAATGAACAGATGAACAGATGAACAGATGAACAGATGAACAGATGAATAAATGAATAAATGAATAAATGAATAAATGAATAAATGAATAAATGAATAAATGAATAAATGAATAAATGAATAAATGAATAAATGAATAAATGAATAAATGAATAAATGAATAAATGAATAAATGAATAAATGAATAAATGAATAAATGAATAAATGAATAAATGAATAAATGAATAAATGAATAAATGAATAAATGAATAAATGAATAAATGAATAAATGAATAAATGAATAAATGAATGAATGAATGAATGAATGAATTGCTAAATGAATAAATAAATAAATGAATGAATAAGTAAAGAAATGAACAAGCAAATAAATGAATAAGGTAAGAAATAAAGAAATTAATTAATAAATAAAAGAATAAGTAAATGAATAGAAAAATATTTTCCTTGTATTGACTCAGTGACGTGACAAATGATCACGTTTGACATCGAAGAAACCAAAAGCGAGCACAGCTAGAGTGTGCACAAACACACACCTGATTCGACCGATGAAGATCACGGAACACAGGATATTCTCTCGTCCAGTTCTCGGGAAACTAAATTAATCTCCATTAATTATTCGGTTACCGAGCGAAGACCCCGGGTTGACGAGAATTACGAGCGTCGGAGTGACCGCGCAGGGTTCGTCCGGTGCGGTGAGGACCTAACGGATAAGAAGAATAAGTTCGGCGAGGCATTGGTGAAGGAGTCGGTAGGGACAAGAGCCATCCACAGCGGAACAGGCTTTGGTCTTTCTCGTTAGGAGAGTTCGCGGACTTTTGCGGCTAGAAGTTAATCGTTCGTGGAGGAGGGATCTACAACTCATATATATATATATATAAACGTCACAACTCAACGTCATTCCGAGATCCCACGCGGTATTCTCAAGATCTCCCGTCGCGGATATACGGGGGCGACAACGTGGCGTCTTCTCATCTCTATAATGGATCGCGTATACCGAATGGAAATTTCGTCGTGGTTCGTTTCCTCGCACAATGTAACGGAAGGAAAATTTCGACGAAACTTTGATAACAAAGTTTTTCGATATACTTTTCTTTTAGTTCTCACATGGCCGGTTTGTTATCACCGAGGCACGAGGAACGAGAATCGCGGGTTCGACGATGGCGTTTGCAATATTATAAATATTTATGATGATTACCGCGAGCAATGATCGATGATTTAGTCGAACCGGTATAAGCGTGAGGCTCATAAAATCGATCGAGTTTCAATATTTTTTACTGATGAGAGTTTCGGGTTGCCGAAGTCAGGATTTTACATATTTTCTCTATTTTTTAAAAATATAGTATATAAATTAATTTATTTAAAGTGTTAAGCACACAAAAGAGCAACATTTCAACAATATTTAAAAAAAAATTCATCCAAAAATTTGGAAAATTCAGCCGGTGGGACCTGGTTTCCGGAGACCCCTCAAAAAAAGTGTTCTCGTGGTGGTCAAGATAACTCATGATAGCTTTATCTGAAATTAAAAAACCAATTTTTTTCTGTTAGCAGATAAGTATAGCTCGTGATTGAACGATGGATTTAAAAAAAAATTGAAATTTGAGTTTTTGGCAGAGTTGTATGAAAAATAGTTCAATTTTTGGTACAATTTACACTACGTATAGCCTTGTAAAATTAGTTGTAATCGAAAAAAAACCTTCGTTCAATCACTAATCAATGTTATTTTGAAGAAGTGTGCAAAATTTCAATAAGGTCGGTGCATTCGTTTTTGAAAAACCGTGTCCACCGACTTGAAAAATAGTGCTTTGAGAAAAATGCGTATACTTGCGTCGCTCCCGGGTGGTCTTTCCCAACGGGAGGAATTCCCAAAGGCTCTCTCTCCTAGACTTTTACTCCGATTAACTTAAAACTTTGGGAGAATATTCTAGACATATTGTAGGTACTATTAGATAATAAAATTTAAAAAAATGGATTTTTTGAAATTTTCAAACCCACGTAACCTTTTAATCTGAATATATTTAATATTTACAAAGAATAGCTTGAGCAAATGAAAAACAATATTTGAAATAAATCGGTTCGTAGTAGGCCGCGAGACAAGGAAAAGACGTATCTGATTTAAATAGATCCTCAAATTAAATGTTTTTTTGGCAGTGCAGAACAAAAAAAAAATTAAGAATCAAAACATAAAACTAAAGAGAAGACTAAGAGTAGAATTAAGCACTAGTCATTTCTCCTCTACTATGAACATCTCACCCGCTACTTTGGGAGGGATGGTCAATCGTGATTAAAAAAAAAACACACTAATTTTAACCCTTCGACTGCACTCTTCGCCATGGACCTCGATATGGGGTCGATCGGACCCCAGACGTTTTTCAGATCGTTGTAGGTAAATATGCATTTTCTTTCTGTGGAGACGTTCTTTATATTGAATGATCCTTATTTTATGGCCCAACATTTATTAAAAAAAAAAAACTAAGTGCCTAAACATTTATTCAAAGTAGGAGATGTGTGGTGAAAAATACGTACTTGCACGTAAAACACTGGGGTCAAAACGACCCAGTGTGCAGTTGAAGGGTTAAGGTTAACAAGAATTTGTTTTATTTTTGCATATTATCTTAAAGTTAAGTGTTTAAAGTTTAATTACAAATAGAAATAAGTAAAGAAACCACAGAGGTTTCTTTACTTATTTCTATTTATTTTGATGGATCCTTAAAAAAAAAACAACTGTAGCCAACTATCCCGGACTTACCCTACATATTAGATGAAGTAAAAAGTTCTGAGCGTTTTTTCCTCGTCCCTATTGGTAAAAAACTTGACCAGCTCATTTTCACAAGCCTCTTTTGGGGCCAGTTTTGTACCGTCAAGAAAATTTTGCAAATGCTTGAAAAGGTGATAATCGCTTGGTGCCAGGTCTGGACTATACGGCGGGTGCGATAGAACCTCCCATCCAAGTTCTCGGAGCTTCTGGCGCGTCGTTAAAGATGTGTCCGGCCTGGCATTGTCTTGATGGAACACAACACCCTTCCTATTGGCCAATTCTGGCCGTTTCTGGTCGTTCGCCTGCTTCAATCTGGTCAGTTGTTGTCAGTAGAGGTCCGAATTGAGTGTTTGGCCCGATGGGAGCAGCTCATAGTGGATGATTCCCTTCCACTCCCACCAAACATACAGCAAAACCTTCTTGGCCGTTAATCCGGGCTTGGCGATCGTTTGGGCCGGCTCACTGCGATTGGACCACGATCTTTTTCAGCTGTTGTTCTCGTATGTGACCAATTTTTTATCGCCAGTCACTATCCGCTTCAAAAATGGGTCGATTTTGTTATGTTTCAGCAAAAAATCGCAGGCATTAATTCGGTCCAAGAGGTTCTTTTGCGTAAATTCGTGTGGCCCCCATACATCGAGCTTCTTCTTGAGAGCAGCCTTATAAAAATGGTTCCAAACGGTTTTCTGGCTAATCGTCAGTTCCTGGGCAATGGAATAAGTGCTCCCATGCCGGTCCGATTCGACGTTTTCCATGATTTTATCGATATTTTCGACGATTGGTCTACCAGAGCCTGCCTCATCTTCGACGTCCATATTACCAGAACGGAACCGTTGGAACCACCGCTTTGCTGTTGCATTCAATACTGTATTGGGTCCACAAACAGCAGAAATTTTTTTGGTCGCCTGCTCCGCCTTTTCACCTTGGTCGTAGTGGTACTGAAGAATGTATCGAATTTTCTCTTTTTTTACTTCCATCTTGGAACGCTGTAACACACAACTGGCTTCACCGAACACAAAACTGTCAAATAACTTTTTTTGAAGCGTAATGTCACCTTTAAATCGCCGTATAGTATGACCCGATACGATGTATACATCGTGAGATATGGCTCACTAAAGACATCTAGCGGAAAACGCTCAGAACTTTTTACTTCACCCAATAAATACCTAATGGTTTCAGTCTACGTCCCGAAATCGACGTTTAATGCCCCTATCTTGCTGAGATTGCGACGATTGAATTCAATATGCATATCGGCGGATGCCAAAACGCTCGCGTATGTCAACGATGTTTGAAGGGGATAGACGATATGACAGGATAGGGGAAATAGAGAGAGAGAGAGAGAGAGAGAGAGAGAGAGAGAGAGAGAGAGAGAGAGAGAGAGAGAGAGAGAGAGAGAGAGAGAGGAGAGAGAGAGAGAGAGAGAGAGAGAGAGGAGAGAGAGAGAGAGAGAGAGAGAGAGAGAGAGGAAGAGAGAGAGAGAGAGAGAGAGAGAGAGAGAGAGAGAGAGAAAGAAGAGAGAATGGACGTTGGAGCAGAGAGCATTGGAACAACAGCAACGCGCTCAGAGCAAAGGGACAACAAACAAAGCCTGTGCAAAGTCAGTTTAATGGGCCGAAATTCAGTATGATGCCATGAATGTAAGGAATAGCCGCGCACTTAGCACACAAACGGATTTACATTTTGAAATCTACTGCGACGTAGACCTTCCATTACTCCGGGCTGTGTTTCTCTCGCGGTGCGTCGCCCCGGCTGTTTTCACTTACTGCACAACTATATTTGGCTCTGAGAAATCATCCCTGTGATTTCGGAAGGTGACGTCAACCGCGAGGGAGCTCGGTATCCTCACCGTTGTTGTTTATTCGCTCCTTAATGTAATTATCCCTAGACATCCCAAGTGCCGTAATCGTTGCGTTTCGGGCTTACCAATTTAGGAATTTCCGCAAATCGATGGTTCGATTTTATAAGATGATGACATTTTCGGAGGAAAGCTCCTTGGGATTCGTAATCAGCGGGAATTTCCTCATCGGATAGGATGTTAAAATTCACTGAAAGAGGAACGAAAAGAATGCGCAAGTTTTTCACCGCCTTTCCGGAAATGCTTAAACTTCCGAAATTTTAAATGGCTTCGTTCCGGTTTGAGCGACGTAGACTTATTGGAGGATTTTGTGGGACTTGAAGAATACCGTTCGGTCCGTCCCGCCATCTCGATTCGTGCTCCCCCAAACCGTAGAGTAGGGAGGGGCATGTTGAGCAAGTTTGGAATTATCGTCCTGTAATTCCTTAACAGTCTGCCGTATAAAAATGAAACCTACCTCGGTCAATAGGAAATTTATCTGGGAAAAAAGTTCGTAGACGAATTTCCTGTTATCCTTATTGTTTCACAGATAATCGCTCTCAAATGACTAAGGCCATATTTGCTCAACCTGCCCCGATAGTGGGGTAAGTTGAGCATGAGTATGAGGTAAGTTGGGCAAAGTAAGAATTGCATAAAAAAATCAGACCTCTGGAACATGATTTGGTGCAATGTAGTGATAAACCAACAGCTGCTTGTTAATTAGTTAGGTTTTGAAACATTAACATTAATTGCAATGAACTTTGAAATCTTTTTTCTCATACAATGGTAGAAGAAAATCTTTCAATCATATTTTTAAAAATACTTTTGCGTGCAAAAATAATGAAACGTCTCGCGTTACCATCTCGTGCGCTGCATAGCAACAGGCGATGGCGTGATGTGTTCTCCTCCCCCCATACCTCTCTTTCCGCCATTTGATGCATCCGCGTGCGGTGCTTAGTTTTCCAGATATTTCGATTGCCCAACTTACCCGAGTGCTCAACATGCTCCTCCCTACCCTACGGGAAAAGTTGCCGAAAAACAGGCAAAGGGGGTGTCGTAATGGAAAAGATGGTGAGAATTGATTCCCCGACTAGAGAAACCGGGTAGAAATCGAATAACGATCGTAGCTCGACGAATCAAGAGGCATGTCGAAGGGGAATCGATTGCGAAGAGTACAATCATACGCTCCACGGTCGGCTCCAGCGATTCACCCCAACAGTCAGTTCTCCGGGGGTAGCCCGTACTGGCCCGACATTGGGTTAGTACCGGGTGTCGGGATTAGAAATGAACGCAGGAAATGAATGGCAGTCAGTATTGGTCCACGGTCGGCTCCATCAGTCAACGCCAACAGTCGGGCCTAGGTCGTTAACCGGTACTGTCCCTGCATTGGCGCAATGTTGGATGCCGGGCTTCGAAAAGAGGATCGGCTAAAAAAAATGGCAGAACCGTTGTTTCAATGTTGGACCAACATTGGTTGCCAACAATCGGTTAGCCAGTACTGGGCCAGACATCTGCTGTATTGTTCGTGTCGGCAATTTTTTTCATGGGATGAAGTTGATTTTCAAAGGTGAAAGGCAACTCAATGATGAGTGATTCAGTGAAGTCCCCCATTTGTGGTCGGGATGCGATAAAATGTTCTTCAATTTGACTCTCAGGTGTTTACACCAATGTATTCCAACTTTCCAAAATCTAATTCACTGCGCATCCTGCGCAAAAACTCGATCCTTCGTTGAACATTATCGAAAACATATACTCGACTAGAAATTTAGTTACAGGGCAGACTAGGGCTAGATCCTGTATGCTCATCCCGTACTACGGCACTGTACATGCTGCTGGGTCAGGGCTCTACTAGACGTGAAACGCTTTTCGGCATCCGCCCTTCAAGCGTGTCCCAAAAGGGTGTCTCAAAATGATCTGACATTTTTAATTGCGCACCATTTTTGTTGTTGCGAACACAGAGTACTAATGACACCTGGCGTCAGGAAGTATTGAGGTTTAGTTAAGGAGAATTACACAATCAAGTAACGCAAAGAAATTGGGAGAATTCACGGCGAAACAATGCAGTTATTGAAGACGAAGTTTCATGGTCGTGTTATCTCGTGACGCGGCGATGTGAATTGGCTATAAAGATCGTGCGATTTGACGCCATTGGACTTCTTTCTTCAGGATTTTCTGTAAGGAAAAGTGTATGCCAATGATTCACAGACTATTCCGGAGGTCAAGGAAGCAATTAAACGTACTATTAATGAAATTAGTCCGCAATTATGCCAAAATGTTATTGAAAAATTTCATCAAAAGAGTGAACGTTTGCAAACAGGGACGAAGCGGCCATTTATCGGATATTGTGTTCCACACATAACCTCCATGTTTGTACCTTATATAAAAATAAAAATATTCGCACTTTTCAAATGAATAATACGTTTTATTAATGAATTAAAATGTGAGGTCATTTTAAGACACCATGTATCAAGCTGCCATCTGGAATACCGTAGTCAGGCACGCCTGATCCGTGCCGTATGTTCACCGGATGAAAGGAACCGTCGTACGGGAGTAAGAAGGTACCCTGATCTGGCTGAAATAAAGTAGCCTTCTTACTACCATACTACGCTTCCGCTGATTCGATGGGACATCTGGCACTGATCAGGCGTGCCTTATTACGGTATTCCGGACCGCAGCTTGATGGCGGACTGATCAGTCTTCAGGCTGCCGGATCAAAATTTCTAGCCGGGTGGAAACCAGTTTATAGGAAAACTGAAGCAGCAACGTATTACTCGGTCTCTCAGCACACGTCGGGTCGGACTGTCCCGAAAGGTTTGACGTACAGCAACATTGATCGATTCGTCCTCTAATTAGGTTAATGCACGGCAGCTCGATTCACCAAATGCATGTTGCCACGCTTATCAATATTATAATTTATATCAACAATATTAATTTGTTATAAAAAAAATTATCATAAATTTTTAAATAAAGTACACACTCATTACGTGACAATAACCCGAATTAATTGAAATTATGGATATATAAAATAACCGCGTAAGATTATTATGAATTCATTATCTGTCAATAATCCTTCAATTAATTAGTAACAGTGTGAATAGCAATGTATTACCCGAATGTGTATTATCAATATTTGCATTACTTACTGACCAATTTCGCTTCATAAATATTATACGAATAATATTGTACGGTGCAGATGTGAAGAAGGATAAAGGAGAGGGGAGAGTAGAGACCCGATAGAGAGCGAGGAGAGAGGAGTTGAACGGGGATCGGCGGAGGTTCTAAAGAGTTGTCTAAATCAATTTGAAATCAGTTGTATTGTATCAGATTGGGCCTAGCCAATCAGAAAAATTATCACAATGAAACGTACTGCAAGAAAAAGAAAAGAAAATATATATAATGACTTTATGACTTTTGTCTTATGACTTCCTATTCGATTTATTATTATTTCGCAAGAAGATCAATGCCGTTTGGTTTATAATCAAATTTATAATATTATTTCGATTTCACGATATCAGCTTTTTTATTTTCTCACGATACTTAAGAAATGTTATTTTATTATTTTAAATACTTTTTTTTTCATTTTGAATGAAAGAAAAAGTATTTTAAATTAAAATAATATATTTTTAATAAATTAATTAAAATAAAATAATATTAATTAATTTAATGGAGTAATGGTCATTTCTCAAATATCGTAAGAAAATAAAAAACCTGATCGAAATCGAAATAATATTATAAATTTGATTATAAACGAAACGGCATTGATCTTATTGCGAAATAATAATAAATCGAAAATGGAAGTCATAAAATTGTTACGATTATTGAATCCCGTAAATTCGGAATATTATTTTGATTTCACGATATCAGATTTTTTATTTTTTTACGATATTTAAGAAATTTTATTGTATTATTAAAAATTTTATATTATTATCTTGAATACCTTTTTTAATTTTAATTTAAAAAAATTATTTAAAATTAAAATAATTTATTTTAAATAAATTAATTTAATTTAAATAATATTCATTAATTTCATCAATTTTATGTCAAGAGAGTAATGGTAACTTCTTAAATATAGTTTTACAACGAATTCTTAAAATTGTTTCACAACGAATATTGGTTTACAATGAATTCTTAAAATTTTGACTGATTTTTGGTGATGTCACTCTACCCCTTTAAAAGGACCCCCTCAATAATCGCTCCATGTGTGCTCAGCGACCCGCTTCTGTCCCACGCATACAAACACCCTTTTACCTACAAAAAAAAAAATAAAGTAACGCAGCATCCGTAGAGGACCGTTTCCCGGATGGTCGCACTCGCGTCACGATGGTTTTTCAGTTAATTAAATGTGGATAGGTTCGAGTCGAAACGGTATTCCTTTCTCTCACTCTCTCTCTCTCTCTCTCTCTCCTCTCTGTCGGTCCACAACGAAAGGGAGAACGACGAGTGCCCGCGCAAAAGCGGGTGCTCGCATATCGAACGGGAGCAGCACGAGAAGATCGACGACGAGGTACCGAGGGTACTTCCGCGTATTAATTTTCGTGATTGCAGTTTAACGTTCCGCACCACTAGAATAGTTATGAGAGATGAAACTCGCGGGGGTTCTCTCCTCTCTCCACCCTAACCCACTCGCTACCCTTCAACCTCCTCCCCGTTATGTCCTATAGTCACAGACACACACCGGGCCGAAACAGAGGTCGGCATTGCCGTAGAGTTTCCTTCTGCCTTCATCCTTTTCCACCTTTCTCTCCTACTCTCGCCTCTTCCCTAACGATCCCCCTCGTTTTCCGTCTCTGTTTTCCTCTCCGCGGGACTCCCAACAGCCGGAGCAAAGCTCCCCGACTATACCGCTGCGATAAATTTTCAAATTTGAAAATTACTGCTCCCGTAGTGCGGGACGGAAACGCAGTATGAGTGAAAGAAAGACAAGGAGAGAGAGAGAGAGAGAGAGAGAGAGAGAGAGAGAGAGAGAGAGGAGAGCTGGAATGAGAGAGTTGGAGACGGAGACTTTCCCAATGTTAGCTGCAGGAGCCTTGTGCTTTCCATCCAGCTTCTCCCCGTTCCCCCTTCCTGTGGTTTTCAACCTTACATAGACCCATGTGAATTCGACAAAGCGATCCCGCGAATTATATTCTCGTTCCCGCCATACGTGGCTTCCGTAAGTATAGATACATCGATATATATATATATATATATATATATATATATATAAATATATATAAATCTATATATACATTGGGGATCGTCAAAAACAGGTTTATATGGGTCTTCCTCTCTTCATCAAAATTGAAAGTTGTTTCCCTTTGCGTATTACAAACGGGGAGCACCGCAAAAAATTGAAGGGCCGTCGAGATAGACGAGAAGGCAAAAACGACGAGGTAAACTTCAGAGTCGATTGCGAGAGCTCTCTTTTTTTCGTGAAGCATGGCAAAATTTTGGAAATTTTTCGTCGTGAATGGACGATACCGACGTATTGTTTGCTTCCTTCTAGGGGGAAGAATTTTCAATTGTAACCAAACATAGGAGAGCCGAGAAAAAAGCGATATAGTACTCTTTACGCCATCTCTTGAAAAATCCTTAAAATTAATGCGTACACTTATTATATGTATATGTATATGAATTATTATATATTAGGTGTATGACTTAATTTTTACAGATTTTTTTTTCGAGCTTAAAATTATATTTAATATAAAAATATTTTCGCGGTCTTTTGTGGTTTTGAAAGGATCGGACGCAAGGTTTCAGAACACCAAACGACAAGTCTACGTGAGTTACATAACCTCTCAGATTACCAGAGTTTACGATGGCAACTGATAAACAGCACATTCGGCATTGCATTTTATACGAATTCCAGCAAGGAAAAAATGCTTCTAAATCACGTGAATCAATTTGTAGTGTTCTTGGTGCCGACGTTGTGTCTTATGAAACGTGTAATAATTGGTATAAAAGTTTTAGAAGTGGTGATTTCGATCTTAGTGACCAGCCGCGGCCTGGACAGGATATGAAGGGTGTGCTTTATTACGAACTCCTGGAAACTGGTCAGAAGGTTACTGCGGAACGCTACAGCCGACAAATGAACAAACTGAGCGAAGAACTTGATCAGAAAAGGCTATTTACTGGGCAAGGAAGCAGGCAAGTCATACTGCTGCATGACAACGCTTGACCTCGCGTTGCTCGCGCGACTCAGAAGACCCTCTTGAACTTGGAATGGGAAGTTCTCCCGCACGCGGCATATTCACCAGTCTTGGCCCCATCCGACTACCATTTGTTCCGGTCAATGGAGCACGCCTTAGCGGATAAACACTCCAAAATGCTGGACGATGCGCGTAAATTCGTCGATGACTTTATCGCCTCGAAGCCTGCAAGTTTCTTTCGCGACGGCATTCGTATGTTACCTGAGAGGTGGCGCAAGTTCATAGAAGGTGATGGACAATATTGCCAAGATTAAGTTCGTTGTTCTCTATTTTTTTATAATAAATAAATTTCCTGAAAAATCTGTAAAAATTAAGCCATTCACCTAATATATTTGTAAAGGGTGTCTCAAAGTAGCTTGACATTTTAAATTGCGCGTCATTTTTTTTGTGGCGAACATACAGTACTAATCTTTGACAACTGGCATCAGGAAGTATTGAGGTCTAGTCATGGAGAATTAAACGATCGTGCAACGCATAGAAATTGTCAAAATTCAATGTGAAACAATGCAGTTATTGCAGACGAAGTTTAATGGTCGTGTTATCTCGTGAACGCGGCGATGTGCATTGGCCACCAAGATCGTGCGCTTTGACGCCATTGGACTTCTTTCTTTGGGGTTTTCTGAAAGAAAAATTCTATGCCAATGATCCACAGACCATTCCGGAGCTCAAGGAAGCAATTGGACGCACCATTAATGAAATTAGTCCGCAATTAAGCCAAAACGTTATTGAAAAATTTCGTCAAAAGAGTGAACGTTTGCAAACAGGGACGAGGCGGCCATTCATCGGATATTGTGTTCCACACATAACCTCCATGTTTGCACCTTATATTAAAATAAAAATATACGTACTTTTCAAATAAATAATATGTTTTATTAATAAATAATTAATAAATATCAAGTCATTTTGAGACAGCTTTTATATCTGTATGTATCTGATCTCATATGCATTTGCAGAAGCTTCGAAAATTCTCAAAAGCATAAAACGTTTTGACCACCTTCACAGAGTAGAAAATTCCTCGCTTCCGCAACCCCCCCCCCCCCCCTCCCCCCGCGTTTTCATTCCATTCGAATCTCGTTGAAATTCCACAGACTCGCTCTCAATCGCACCGTCAATCGCAGTGATCCTCATTTTTAAATCGACTCAACTTTCTTTTCATATTTTTTTTTTCATTTTTTTCGTTGACTTTCTCAATCGTTCGGACTCCCGTCTCCATACATGTATGAGAAAATTGCACGCTCAATTTCACCGTACGATCGAATTACCGTCAAATTTCATTCTCCGTTTCGCATTCTCATCGCCAGCCGTCACTACACGTTTCTCCCCAGGTATTAATAACAACGAATAACAAGCACGAGAATAGGCAAGAATCTACGAGGGGTGAGATCGAGACGCGACGCATAAGTTTTCTCTTTGAGGCGTAGAAAATTATTCGATAACCCCCCCTCCCCCCTTCGCCTCCCCCCGCTCCGCCACTGCACACCCCAATGCTCAGTATACACACAATAAATATAGAGCCCTTCGTGTGGCAGGAAGAATTGGAAAAAAAGAGAGAGGAAGAAATAATAGACCGCGGTACCGATTGCCTGTAGAAATTTTACAACCCTCGCCGATTCTTCAGTCCCAAGGAACACGTGCCGCGTGGAACATGGATATATATAAATACTGAACGACTTTTATATGTGGACCGCAGGAACAACGATTTTTATCGCTCTCTCTCTCACTCTCTCTCTCTCTCTCTGTCTCTCTCTCTCTCTCTCTCTCTCTCTCTCTCTCTCTCTCTCTCTCTCTCTCCTGTCACGAGACGACAACCACGTGTACACGTTACCGAATAATTCGAATCTGAGGAGAGCTGCCCCATATATATATATATAAATCGTCGGTATATACCTTTGCCTGTTTTCTCGTGAAATCCATTCGACCGTAAAACGACGATTCATTTTATTATGTGTTCTCAAAGTGCCGACTGTCAGTCTAAAACGTTTATTCCACCGAAGCAGTCCTTTGGATCCCCGTCGGCGATGGGGGGGGGGGGGGGGGGGGGGGGGGTCGGAGGAGAAACCTTCTCGAGTAGTATACCTGTTTAGGAGGTAGAAGCTGCCCGCGTTATAATCTTATTAGGGTTCTTTCATAGCCTGGTAGCGTTTTTAGAATTACATTCGGCTTGTGTGCAATACCGAAAAGTCGCGATCAAAAGAATTAACGTTGACTCGTGTGGGTACTCGTCGCGAGCTTCTCGCTCTAACATACGAGATTCGTCTACCTGCCGAATGGCAAAAACGCGTTTCCTGAAGATGAAAAAAAAAAACGTTATCCTTTGTTCAGAATTTCTCGAGTCGGACTATAGAGTACACTGGTTTTCATTCTTTGTTTTTTTTTGTAAGCTGATTGAATATTATCGGGCAATGTGAGATCCGGATTAACGAGGTTGAATTTTTGCTTGGGAGATGAAAACGGATCAGCATTTTATCAGGTCGAGGAATAAGCTGTTAGTTGGGCTTGGCACTCTTGTGAGTCTGATTATGATCTGGTAGTTCAATATGAAGTTTATATAAATTCAATATATTACGTAAAAAAGCGTGTGTATATATGTATATATATATATATATATATATATCTGTGGGGGATGGGGATTAGCCGATGCATCACTCGAATCCAGGTCTGACGGAAATCCACTGTGAAAGCGAACAAGCGAACAGTTATGGCAAACAAGTGAGTGAGACACACCGGAGCATAATCGTTACAGCTATGAAGATCGCAATTCCAACGAATCCATCATCACGTTAAGACGTGTTACGTCTTAAAGTTGTTTTTTTTTTTTAAATTAATTCTCCACTTCGTTCTCTCTTCGATTAATACCGGTCTACTCATTCTGTCTCCAACTCCCAATCCTACATATATATATATTTTATATAAGGAAAAAATGTAATAAAATAACCCTAATATATACATATATGTTGATGAGGGTTATATTTTTTTTTCTCCAGAATCACATGAAAAAATGTGAGTATGTATTATTTTGAAAACGCCCCAAGAGAAAGTCCTATATGTCAGTTTTAAAAAGTGGCGTGAGCCCTTCTCAGGCACTTGCCTAATTTTTGGTTAAAATCATCGTTTTTCACGTTTAAAATAAAAATAATTGTTTCAGAATGTGTTCGAATATCAATAAATATGATTCTTCGTAGGAAAATAAATTGAACAATTTTTTCACATTGGATTCGAACGCTTGGAATCGGAACGTTGCTGCGTGATCATGAAGTACGTGTTTACGCTGTCTAGTTCAATTAAAATTTTGTTTTAAGCTTGCCAATAAAACCTATCATCTGATAATATTTTTCAATATATTTTCGAACTATTCTTTTTATTTAATGCGTGAAGAATCGTTACTTTTGGGAAAAATAATAGGAAACGACGTGAAAATGGCTTGTGTCACCTTGGGAAATTCAGCTATTGGGCTCTGTTTGCTTCAGGATTTTTTTTTCTTAATATATAGTAGAATTCTTTGCTCTGGAAACGAAAAAACAGAATATCAATTTTTTGTATCAACCTTTTATGTATATACGTATACATTTATAACTATCATTATAAATTATTGGACGGTGTGTATCCATATAAAGAATAAATAAATGAATAAATCAATAAATGAATAAATACCTGGAAATATATATATATATATATATATATATATATATATATATACAGGTCGAAATAGACCAGAAGGGTTCGGCTTGACGGAGGAAAAGAGCAATTTCTTCCCACATCGTCTGCTGAGCCGAATTGGTAAAGGGCGGTCAGGAAGCTTAACATAAATATTGACGAATGCAAATTAAAACGCGGCGGCCGTGCGCGTGTGCTGATTACGCGGTTAAATTTTCAACGAGACTTCTGAGTAGGATCCCCGAGGCACCGTAGCAATTATATATGGCTCATACAAGTATACCGAGATATCTTGTTCCTTCATCCACTCATCATCAGCATCTCTCTCTCTCTCGCTCTCTCTCTCTCTCTCTCTCTCTCTCTCTCTCTCTCTCTCTCTCTCTCCCTCTCTCTCTCTCTTTCTTTTTCTTCCTGCCTCTCATACGTATGATGAAGTGCCGCGTTGTGTTTGCGGCGCAAAAAAATACGTGGTGTGCTCTCCGCAGATTCGTGTTGAACCTGCCAGGCCCACTTCGCTATCCGTGGAGGGTTAAAATCAAGGGCCGATTTACCTCCGGCCCGTACATAGACAGGATTCGGGCGCACAGAGGCGGGAGGGTGCTTCCATTAGACAAAGACGGGGAAAAGATATTGTGAACCCGTTTGATCGATGCAATGTTGACTATCGGCAAAATGGTTTGAAAGCGGTCCTTAAAGTTTGTAAAAAGAATGGTTGACTTTGGGTCAAGGGAGGGCTTGGCAATGACATTTATATAAATATGCTAGGATTAAACGAAATGTGATTTTAACCCTAGAACTCATGTACGGGGTAGAAACTCACCCAAGACTTCCAAGGTGCCCACGTAAGCTATAAATCGACATTATCGACTGGAGACCGCGATCACAATTCAGTTTTGCTATCTGGCTATAAGGGCAGACCGGCAATGGCATCAGTTACTCGCTGGTTGTTAGGCAAAACGGTTCTCAAGAGTGTCGGAGGTGGTTGCCTACACCAGTCTACAGGTGCCATTGGCGTTTCGTGCCGGTAAGTGAATTTTACTTTCTTTCACCACAATTAATCTATTTTACATATTATTACGCAATTTAAGCGCAAATGGTCACATACATTATCTAAAGCCATATATTTTATATTTGATATAAAAAAAAATTAACGCGATGATCCTTAATTATTTCAACGCGGATCTTGAAAATATGAATCTGCGGACCTTCATAAAAAGTCGCGTCAAAATAAAAACTAAATGCAACTTCAAGTTAAGTCCGACATTTTTTCTGAAAACTCCATCCAGATTGAGTCAGTAGTTTTTACGTGAAGCGTGCACAAATAAAGACAAACACATAAGAATGCAAAAAATGATCTGAATTCATTTTATCACTTATCCTTCATCCCCCCCACCCGCCAATTAATTTTTTTGCAAATATTTTCAATGCATCTTCGCGCAAAGCTTGTAGTTTTATTAAATGTATAGAATTGCAAAGCGAGTCTTCGTGTTTATGATTTTTTTATCGATTAAAAAAAATCTAGTCTGAACGTGGATTCGAAGCTGTGCGCGATTCGGCTTGGACGTTCCGCGTGTAAGCAAATACTGTGCCACTGTTTATTACACTGTAACCTCTCTAATCGGCGCAATGGCGGGCACGGTATCCCACCACACTTCCAAACATAGAAGTTGCGCACCATCCACTCAAGCCGACTCTGCGCAGCTGAGGTAGCGGATAGCAGTAGGGCAGGGAGGGGCATGTTGAGCAGTCGGGTAAGTTGGGCAACCGAAATATCTGGAAAACTAAGCACCGGCACGCGGGTGCATCAAATGGAGGAAAGAGAGGTATGGTGTAGGGGAACCCATCACGCCATCGCCCGTTGCCATGCGGTACACGAGAAGGTAACACGGGACGTTTCATTATTTTTGCACCCAAAAGTAAAAAGAAACCGTGATTGAAAGATTTTCTTCTACCATTGTATGAGAAAAAATATTTCAAAGTTCATGGCAATTAATGGTAATGTTTCAAAACCTAACTAATTAACAAGCAACTGTTGGTCTATTACTGCATTGTACCAAATCATGTGGCATACGTCTGATTTTTTTAATGCAATTCTTACTTTGTCCAACTTACCTCTTACTCATGCTCAACTTCCCCCACTATCGGGGCAGGTTGAGCAAATATGGCCTTAGTCATTTGAGAGCGATTATCTGTGAAACAATAAGGATAAGAGGAATTTCGTCTACAGACTTTTTTTTCCCGGATAACTTTCCTATTGACCAAAGTAGGTTTCATTTTTATATGGCAGACGGTTAAGGATTTACAGGGCGATAATTCCAAACTTGCTCAACATGCCCCTCCACTCCCACTCTTATTGTCTAGTATACTTCGTGCCTGGCGCTTCTCCCACTATGCGATACGTCGATCGATATTCGCCACCTAGTGGGGGCTGGTTTCATTTACGGAAGGTTGCCGATCGGAGATGTCGCAGTGCACTTGAACTTTGAACGCGAATATCTTGGACAACTTTTATCGCACGACATTAAAAAAAGAGCGTTCTTCTCGCAATGACACACTCTATATGCCCACAAAGGGAATAGTTACAAATCACCCAGCACATTGTTGCAACGAATCTCTTTCGCGGCTAATCATCATAAGTTCCCTCCTCTTCCATCGCGAATTCCATTTATTCCGATTGAATCGCGTCACGTCGAGCAAGAGAGAATAACACGTAGATGCCTCGTCCATCCGCGTTTCCGGTTGTCGTCACCCTGCTTATATTTTACCTCCCATCGCTACGTAACGAATTATTTCCGTACGTAACAACACAAATCCGTTGAACGCGAACCCCAAAGCCGCGATCGCGAATGCCGAGTTTCCAACTCGAATCACTGTCACTTGGCTGTGCAACCCATGCTTATATATAAATATATATGTGTATATATATATATATTTATATATATATAACATATATATCCATCCGAACTGCGAAACAGTCCTGAATTAACTTATTTATCGATGAGGCACGTTGGTTGTTCTCACCGCACTGCAATCGTTTCTACCTTCGAATTGTCTCCTCGTTGCACTTTCTGAATGTGCGCAACCACCGAACGGCTTAGCCGTATATATCCCGTGGAAGCAACGAGAAGAATGAAACTCGAAATACCGTCGCTGGTATAATTCGAGGTGGCGGTTGGAAAACGAAATGCTAATTTTATCCGTTTTTATGTGATTTTATTCTTTTAATTGAGACACTGATTTCTTTTTTTTTCTTGCAGCGGATTACAGATTTTCTTCACTTTTTTCGAGGAAGACTACCGGTCTAGAGCCTGTACTGAGAGAAATGTATGGTATTTTTCACTATATTTTTTATTTCCCTGATGGGACAATAATATTTTATAGCCATGGCTATTGTCAAGAATATAGTACTGCTTTTCGATATTGGGTGAAGTAAAAAGTTCTGAGCGTTTTCCGCTAGATGTCTTTAGTGAGCCATATCTCATGATGTATACATCGCATCGGGTCCTACTATACGGCGATTTAAAGGTGTCATTACGCTTCAAAAAAAGTTCTTTGACAGTTTTGTGTTTGGTGAAGCCAGTTGTGTGTTACAGCGTTCCAAAATGGAGGTAAAAAAAGAGAAAATTCGATACATTCTTCAGTACCACTACGACCAAGGTGAAAAGGCGTAGCAGGCGGCCAAAAAAATTTGTGGTGTTTATGGACCCAATACAGTATGGAATGCAACAGCAAAGCGGTGGTTCCAACGATTCCGTTCTGGTAATATGGACGTCGAAGATGAGGCACGCTCTGGTAGGCCAATCGTCGAAAATGTCGATAAAATCATGGAAATCGTCGAGTCGGACCGTCATGTGAGCACTTATTCCATTGCCCAGGAACTGAAGATTAGCCAGAAAACCGTTTGGAACCATTTGCGTAAGGCTGGTCTCAAGAAGAAGCTCGATGTATGGGTGCCACACGAATTGACGTAAAAGAACCTTTTGGATCAAATTGATGTCTGCGATTTTTTGCTGAAACGTAACGAAATCGACCCATTTTTGAAGTGGATCGTGACTGGCGATGAAAAATGGATCACATACGAGAACAACAGCCGAAAAAGATCGTGGTCCAATCGCGGTGAGCCGGCCCAAACGATCGCCAAGCCCGGATTAACGGCCAAGAAGGTTTTGCTGTGTGTTTGGTGGGATTGGAAGGGAATCATCTACTATGAGCTGCTCCCATCAGGCCAAACACTCAATTCGGACCACTACTTTCAACAACTGACCAGATTGAAGCAGGCGATCGACCAGAAGCGGCCAGAATTGGCCAGAATTGGTCAATAGGAAGGGTGTTGTGTTCCATGAAGACAACACCAGGCCGCACACATCTTTAACGACGCGCCAGAAGCTCCGAGAGCTTGGATGGGAGGTTCTATCGCACCCGCCGTATAGTCCAGACCTGGCATCAAGTTTTTCAAGCATTTGCAAAATTTTGTTGATGGTACAAAACTGGCCTCAAGAAAGGCTTGTGAAAATGAGCTGGTCAAGTTTTTTACCAATAGGGACGAGGACTTCTTCAATCGCGGGAGTATGAAATTGCCTTCAAAATGGACAAAAGTTATCGAACAAAACGGCGCATATGTGATCTAAATCGGATAATCCTAACTATGTTAATTTCATCGTCAAAATAAAGCGAAAAAACGCTCAGAACTTTTTACTTCATCTAATATTTTAGCAGTTTTTTAAATATTGTAGACATGCTTTGGCGCAGCTTGATAGGGGCCAGGTTGGGCCCTCTCTCCAGAAAAAAACGACGCACAATAATCTATAAATTCTATTTAAGTTTCACCCATCATATTTCCAAAAGTATTTATTTTATATAAAAAAAAATTACCGAAGTTCATGCATTTTTCATGCCCCTCGACGGTAACCGTTCCTTACTTTCTGAGTATCTAATGAAAAATTTCTATTTTTATTTTCTAGGAAGGATGACGAGTTTGTATTTTTGGACCTTCTTTCTTCGCTTATTCGCGTTTTGTCTTATGCGGTTACATACCTCCGGGAAAAAAAAGATTTGACAAATTTTTTTATTACTATGATTGATAGTTTTGAGTGTCCTTGAAAAGAAATGATTTTGCAAACTCAATTAGAAACAGAGTTATGGGTGCAGGTGGATTTAGGCCTGTTTTTATCGAAATAACCTTTTTTTTTTAAACAATAATTCACGAATTTGTAAAAAAATGTCCACCTCATGGACGATTTCACGGATAAAAGATCGGTAAAACTTGTCGTTGGTGACTGTGCGCCATAGCCTCATAACAATGGCGTCTCGTTCCCTTTGGGACCGCAAGGAGACAATTCGCCACGGCTGCTGCGCTCCTTGACGTTTTTTTTTCTCGACTGTTTGCCCGTATAACTGCATGAATATGAGATTTTGATGAAAGAATCCTGGCCGATTTTGCCCGGAGGGTTGTAGCGCAGATGTCGTAGATTCGATCATTTATCACGGGATTACGAAGTCTCGCCAAGCCCTCTGCCTTTGCGTATAAGTAACGACAGCGATTTTTTTTTTCATTCTTTATCTACACGGAAAAAAATGACTCAAGCTCACTAAATCCATCACTGAAGGAATTATTTATTTAAGAATTATTATTATTTATTTATATTTAGCCAAGAATTATTATTATTTATTGATATTTAGCCACGGAATTATTTATTTAAGAAATTTAATATTTTATGGCTTATTCATTGCAAATTATTATGAGTATTATTTCAAAAGTTATTTTATAAAGCTAACGGGCCTGCGGAAACTCGAGGCCCAAAAAACATGTCGTTTTTGACTATTTTTTACCGTTGAGTGTATTGGGACGACGAGGTCGGGATTTTGCATACGACTAATACATAGTTTTGCTAAGTTTGAGGTTTGTTTTAATTGAAAAATATTGATAAACAATGAAACAGTGCCGTGGTTGCTGCGTGGCCAGACGATGTAAAGAAAAAAAATGTACTTTAACTATATATTGGATTGGCACGTAAATATTGAGCGATTCGTATGGACCTTTGAGGATTTTTCTACAGTCGTTTAGAAACTGCGACGGCGAAACTTTGCCTACACGATGGAGGCAAGTATATCTTTATTTATTCCATCGTACAGCTTTACCGCTTTTCACATATTTAAGTCTTTACTAGTATTTATATAAATTATCTTTTTGTGTTATCACATATACGAGGTGTATAAATTAAGTAATAAGACTGGCGACATAGCGTTCGATCTGGCAACACTTGGGATGCGAGACTTGGTGGGGGTGGCAGGTGAAGATGTGATACGCTTTCAGTACGAGTGTGAACTCGCTAGAGTCATTTGGTTGTCCGTAGCATGTTTTCCGTGAAAGTTTTTTCTAGTCCGTTCTAAACATGACCTGTGGCCCTTCTAAACAAGGGCCCAGGTTATTCGGTGGTTCAAGGCATTTTCAGAATGAAGAGAGTCGATTAAAGATGGACCACGCAGCGGAAGGCCTTTTTATTAAAGAACCGATGAAAATGTCGACGGAATCCAGGATTTTGTGCGTTCAGATCATCTTGTGCTTTATTTCGACATTATCATCGGTTCTTTAAGACGAAGGCCTTCCGCTGCGTGCTTCATCTTAAATCGATTCTCTTCCTATAGCTACAGCAAAGACGCCTTAAAAAAAATTTATTCCCCCAACGAGTACTCCGTATAATCAAATGTTCCCGTATTTCATATCAATATTTCATCGGCCACGTGTAATCGAACAATTTCGTTGACCCAAGTAATTTTTTTTCTCCATGTACATTCTCTATTGCATACCATTTTTTTCTCTCAATTTTTCGAACAATGTCGTTGCAGACATCGCACTCACCGTAAAAACAATTTATTCAAGAGCTTCTACCCAAATGACTATTGTCCACATATATCACAGTGCATCCCTCTTTCGCGCACATTAAAATGCGCATAATGATCGTAATCATTAGTCGGCCCGCGTCGTTGCGCACCGAAAATGCTGCACGTAGACACGCACATAACCCACATCTACACACCCACACACACACACACGCGCATATATATATATATACGCCAAGGAAAATGTGGGTTTTGCGGGACACGGTGGTGGATCGGGGGGTTGTAAGTTGTTTCCCCGAGTGCGGTGCTCTCGGGGGCTGAAAGGCATGATAAACTGCGTCGGCCATCTTGGATAAACTATGTAGAGCTCAGCTATAACGTACAAGGAGAGTGGGTAAGGTTGGGGGTACGTCGCGGTAGCTGGTGAAAGTGTTGCTGAAACTATTAGCCTGCCAGGCTCCCTTAGATTTAGAGGCTATTCCGATGCTTGCGGATTTCGAATACATTTGCAATATGCTACCCTCCTCGCTTGGGTGCTCATTTCTATTTCTATGTTTCTCTCGCTCGCTATGTGTGTTTATACGAACTATAGTCGATACATAAATTTTACGCGAAAGATGAACTTATTATAAAGGGTGTCTCAGAATAACCTGACATTTTAAATTGCGCGCCATTTTTTCTTTGTGGCGAACACAGAGGGGGGCCGCGGGTTGAAACTCCGAACTTTGAATGCTCCGACTGTTTAAAATTCCTAATTTTAATGTTCCGAAATTACAAGTTTCGTAAAGATCATGCCAGCGAAAGTCTATACAATTGACTGTAAATGATGTAGAGCGGTACGAGTAGCGATAGAAAAAGGATACAAATATTATTTCTTATATGAGATAATTTTCGGAAATATTATGAAAAAGATCAACGCTTTATTTGAACGACCAGTAATACGATATACAAAACTCTGAAAATGTAATATTAAGCATGCCACAAAATTTCGAAATTTTTAATATAGAAAACGAGCTATATCAGAAAGCGAAACAATGCCATTATTGCAGACGAAATTTCATCCCGATTAGAAATTTTTGTAGGGGTCTGACTAGGGCCGGATCCGGCATCCGTATCCCGTACTACGGCACTGAACAGGCGGCGGGATCAGGACTTTATCAGGCGTATAACGCTTTTTGGCATCCGACCCGGATCCGGCTGCCGTTTACGGCCCTGATCCGACCCTGATCCGGCTGCCGTGCCAGTGGAACACCCTGTATTTGTTTGCGTATGTGTAGATGTGAGCTCAATTATACGAATAAATTTGACCGATTTCCAGGCGTATGGAAAATAAAACTCCTCAATTATAAAACTGTACTTGTGAATGATCATTAACGGAATATTTAATGAACGATTGGAATATTATATTGATTAATGGATTACAACGACAAGCATTCATACATATATGTACACTCATATGACTGCATGTGTGTGTGTACATGCATATATTGTATTAATGTAATTTATAATTATAGTAACAACGGTCAAATAATATAATAATATAATTACTGAAATATAATCTTAATAATTGTTTGGCATTCGGTATTTCGGTATCCTCGATATAAGAAAAAAAGAACGAATAAACGATTGGTTTAGCTAGATGTATTTATTTCTGCGCTTAGAGGGAAATGGATTAATGAATCGATGAATAAATAAATAAATAAACAAATAAATAAATAAATGAATGAACGAATGAGTGAATGAATGAATGAATGGATGAATAAATGAATGAATAGACTAATGAATTCATGAATTGACGAATTAATGAATTAATGAATCAATGAATCAATGAATTAATGGAGTAAGGGATCAGTCCACTTTGAAAATTTCAAAAAATCGATTTTTTTTACTGTTTTCGAAAGTACATACATTCAGAAATATTGTGTCAAAATTTTATGAAAATCCGAGCTCTCTAAGTATTTTTTTTTTTACCTGAACGTCAGGACCTCATTTCGTCTACCTGAGCGTATAGCGCGCTCGGCTGACCCATCGGCCACAAACATCCTCCTGCTCTTTCTGAGGAAGTACAGGAAGTTTTAAAACCTATTTACGAGGATCTCACCAAAACAGAACTGCTCGAAAGGTGTTTAGGTGGCCATACGTAAAACAATAATGAAAGTTTTAACTGCGTATGGAATATGTAGACATTGCCTGCAAAGTTTCCGCGTGTGTCTTTAATGAAGAATTTCGTTCAGTGCTTAAAATAATGGAAATAATGAGCGTCAAACTCGGCCCGATCGCCATCGGATTCGCCGACAATCGCGATGACGAGCGTGTTCGCTCTGCAAACCGCCGCAGTTCTGAGTGCTCAAAAGAGACCAGAACCAAACGAAAGCAAGCAAGACTTGAAGAAATCGACGATGATGAGCAATCAGAAGGGATTTTGTACGCTGCAGGAATTGCCGATTGAGTTTAGGTAAGACTTTTTCATAGTATAAACTTCAAACGCGTTTTTCTCGAAACAACGTTTTCAAAATCTAGCTCCATCGTATCTCTAAAACTAATAAACCGATTCTCTTGAAATTTGAACCACATATTGTAAACATGATTCGCAACAAGATGACCCTCGATGGTTTTAAAATTTTGATTTTTACTCTTTTTTTTTGCGAAAAACTGCAAAAAAACGCGTTTTTTTTACTTTTTTCGTTTTTCATCTGCCATTTTTTTATTTTTTGATAAAACTTTATATCCGAGGGTCATTTTGTAGCTGGTGTCATACTGAATCTAATGGACTTTGATTTTTTTGTTTCAAACAAGCCGTTGCCGAGTTGTCATGGAGCTAGCCCACCTATTTTTGAGGCGTTACGTTAAACTATAGTTTTTGTACTTAAAAATGAATAAAAATGAATTAAAATTTTTTTTAATGTATTTCAAGACTTTATTTATCAAGCCCAACAACTTTTATATTCATATCTTTTATAAAATCCTCAAAAAAAAGTCGCGAAAATAGCCTTTTTTCGTGGCTCTAAAGTGGACTGGCCCTTTAATGAATTAATGAATTAATGATTTCATGATTTAATGAATTAATGAATTAATGATTTAATGAATTAATGAATTACTGAATTAAGGAATTAATGAATTAATAAACAAATAGACAAATAAACAAATAAATCAATCAATATATACATATGGCTCGTAAAGTCCTTCATTCTCTCCCTCAATATATCAAACCCCCCGCAAGCTGCAACTCCACTCCCTTTCTTTCGTGTCTCTCACCACCTCGGCTGTCTAACGTTTCGTTAACTCGATTTCGTGACGGAAACGTATATTATACCCTTGGATTAACAAGAAAATCCTCTATATATCCAATCCGTATCGGATTGTCGTGTGCGAAACGTCGACCGACGTATTTTAGGCTCGTTCGTCCACCCTGCTACTCGATGCTAACCGAATCGACGATAAATTTTACGTATTTCGAAATGCACAAGCCCCATCTCCCTCCCTCTCTCTCTCTCTCTCTCTCTCTCTCTCTCTCTTTGTCGCACTCCGGAATATGGTTCCACCACTAGAATATAGTGCATAACATGTCACGTATAGACAATATACCATATATTGTTTATGTATGTATATGGGGGCGGAAAACACGACCTCGTATCGAGTCAACATGGAAATCCTCTATCCCCACGGGCGAAACTAGGATTAATACCTCACCCCTACGCCAAACCCCTCCACATGCTCCTATTCGCTTTCACAAGTGAAAAATAACCAGCGTTCAAGGGGATTCTAGTATTTGTGCGTGCGTATACTTATCTTCGTTTTTTTTTCTATCTATCTCCCGGACTCTGTCGCTTTCGCTTTTTTTTTCTATCAACGAAATCGCACCCTCGAGGCACGCCTTGGCAAGAATTAACATAGAAACCCTATAACTCGCCCGAACCAGAACCGACGAACCGATTGACGCGTTGACTGAAGAATGGACGTTGAAAAATCCGCTTTTTACACTACCCCCCCACCCCCACCCGAAAAGAAACGCTGTCTCTTTTTGCACCCGGAGCCCTTTTAACAGCCTGGTCTGGTTTTCGCTGATGGATCCGGCCCGAGATTTCTGGGTCCATAAATCCACAAATATACAGGTATATAACAGACACTGGTAGATAGGCGGTTGGGGTTCAGCTCCGGCGGTCCTTCGAGTTGAGCAGCATGGCTCAACATGGCCTTGTGCATGGCCGAAACTCGTAGCGGTGACCGCCCGTGCAGAGATTGTCATAGGGATCCAATTGAATTCCCATACTTGTCCCTACTTCCTGATAGGGATCTAATACGTCATCGCATTGGATCCCTATACTGAAACATCACGCTCGTACATTGGATTCTAATCGGGATTCCCCATTGGAATCCAATGTACGAATCTAATTTAAATCCTAGACGTTTGTCACATTATCGAACAGAATCCCTTACGATTCATGATATTGAAGTTTACATCGTTGGGGCGCAACGAAAATAATCCTTATTTTTTTGACAGTTAAAATCTACGGCAATCTTTATAAAAGATTTACCTCAGAGACGTACAACCCAAATCTATCGAAAAAGATTTTGTATAACAATAAAAATGGAGAATAACGAAAACAAAATAGAATTTTCGTTGCATTTCAACGATGCGAACTTCAACAGCATTACGGTTCTTGATGGGTCCCGTCGCATTCTGTACGTTGAATTTTCTTAACAAAATATAGAGGTATACGAAATTAGTGGATCTTCAAAAAGTATAAAAGTATAAAAAAGAAAACGTATACATTTTTACCTAATCCTTTTCAGATCCTTGAATAAATGATTTCAGAAAAAGTCCAGCCTCTCGAACCATACATACTGTACCGATAAAAAGTTTTCGATTAATTTCGATAATTACAAAATTTTCGATCACTTTCGATAATTGCTTATCTTAGAATAATATCATTCATTTTATAGCGGTAAATAGTATTTTCGTAAAATAAGGAAATAAAATCAATTTTATTATGCTAATATAATTTTGCAATTATCCAAAGTGATCGAAAACTTTTGACCGGTACTGTATATATTCCAGGACTGGAGGAAAATAATTCGGGATGCTGGTACTTCTGGACGGTGCGCGTCGCACTTTGTACGTTTAACGACGCGTTGTCGCAAATTGATGCGTCTTTTACGACGCGCGCGGATCGAGAGAGAGAGAGAGAGAGCGAGAGAGGGAGGGAGAGGGAGAGGGAGAGGGAGAGAGAGAGCGAGACAGAGAGAGAGAGAGAGAGAGAGAGAGAGAGAGAGAGAGAAGCAACGACGAATTCTCGCACTCCTTAGTGCAATGCATCGCATTAGACAAAAACCTTTACCCCTTTCTCTCATCCTCCACCCTTTATCCATCTTTCTCGATTCCTCTCTTTCTCTCTCTCGCTCTCTCTCGCTCGCTCGCTCTCTCTTCCTCTCTCCCGCCTTTCTACGTACATCCACTGAATCCTCCACTCTCAATTCAGATCGTTAACTTTAACGACCCTTAGAATTGTAAAGCCGAAGATATGGCGGACAAGGGAGATGAATAGAGTTCAAACTCGTACTCTTGGGTACTAAGGTCTTGCGTTGGGGGGGGGGGGGGGGGGGGGGGGGTTACAGTGGACGTAAAGGATATAGGGAGCTAGAGAAAGAGCGATATCTACGAAGTTCGAAGAAGATTTCGCGCCTCGATAACGGGACAAATAACCATTTTAATTGATCGATTAATTAGAAAGATAATATTGCGAACGATGGAAAAACGTGATACACGTTTTACGGGCACCGTCTCTAACCGTATACACGCGCTGCCGACTTCCTTGGCGACAAAGGGCAACAAATCTAATTCGATTTGTATTAAAAGAACGAACAAAAGTGTCATCATTGCGAATTAAAAAACAATTATTATTTTAAAAAAAAATTGTTTAAAAATTACGACAATTATCGGATATTATACGCGAAAAAAAATAAAAATATAAAAAAATGTTTTGTAAAAAATAATAATTTTTCTTAAAATTCGCAGCGATGACACTCTTGTTCGTTCTTTTATTACAAATCGTATTAGATTTGTTGCATACATTTTTTTGTGAATACCATGATTTTTCGTCGTTAATTGCAAAAAATAAAATAAATAAAAGTCGCTTCCGCCACCTCTTAATTTTGAGCTACGACTCCCTCCTTTCGCGGGGGTTTTTTTTTTCACCACACGCCAACTTCGTAACAACTATTATCGCGAAAAAAAATACCGATTTTTTTGGGCCACTCTAATATATATATGGGTTATGTTTAAAATATCTATATCATGATATTTGATAAAAATCTCCAATTATTACAATGTCATTAACTAATTGATATAGCTTATGGGCGACAATAAATAATTTTAGGAATTACTTTTGTCTGTGATGCCATATCTGTGATTAAACAATAATCTGAGTGGAAAATACAACTCATCACCGTCTAGCCCTGAGCTAGTAAAATGATATTTCAAGTCGCCACTAGCCAGCCGTTTTAGCCAATAACTATCCAGCCTTGTAACGCTTTCGTCGTCTAGTGACTGGGTACAGAAAATGAGTTGGTGACTAGATCAAAAGAAAAAATATCTCGCAGCTGTACAATATTTCTCTTTTAGATAATGCGCAAACATTTTATTTCCCATTATTTCTATCACGACGCAATTTTACGATTTTCTTCCTCATTTGCCAATTATACTTGTGATATTTGCGCTGCAAACATATTAATTTATTCATTTGAAATTATATAAGAGAAATGCTTACGTGTGAGATGGTTTCGATCTCGGTAGGGTAAGGTGGTATAAACTTACGCGGGCGATAAGAGTACGCAGTTGCACTACGGACGAAACGGTTTGCTAATGGAAGCTAACTTTCATCGCGTTTGGCCTGCCTAACAGGGTAAGTGTTTGGGACAAAAAAAAATCCAAAGTGAAATAAAACCGAGAGGTCAGGTAAGTTTGAAGTTTTGGTTGCAATTTCTTATTTATTTTTGACATTTTAAAAGCTTCACAAGTACGAAAAACAGTTTACTTACTTCAAAAACAACTATTAATTTCGTAAGCCGGTTTACTAAGGTTATTGTTCAAAATGAAAGAAATTTCGCATCTCATCAATAAATGGCAGTCACACCCGAGTCGAAAAATAAAAGTCTTATTTTCCGGCGTGTTTTCGGTCTAGACCGAATTCACGTCGAAAACCGGCCGGAATAGCGAACCATTCCGGCCAGGTTTTGCAGGCCGAAAACACGCCTGAACTCTGGATTTCGGTTTCTCCGTCAGCCTGCTTTCTCGGGCCGAAAACACGCTGAAACTTACGATTTCGGCCTCTTCATCAGCCCGCTTGCTCGGGCCGAAAACACGCAGAAATCTGGAATTTCGGTCTCCCCATCGAGTATCAATATTTGGTAATATAATGATTGATAATTAGTGCAATTCGATCTTGCTTCCTCTTAAATCTCTACGATAATAAAGAAGATCCTTTTCACCGTGTTTTTTTTATTAAAAATAATGAATTTATACAGAGCGTTGAGTAAATTAGCTGGGAGTTAAAGTGATGTAAAATTAGGAGTTAAAGTGGTGTAAAATTTGAGCTTTAATTAGCTGAATTCTGCCAATTGTTGAACTGTTATTGTGAGTTCGATTGATAATGAGGAGCCTGTAACCTGCGACGTCGATCAGTAGACCGAAAAAATGAGTATCGGCATATTTTCGGCCTGAGCAGAACGCTGACTGATGTAAGCTGAAATCCCAAGTTTCGGCGTACTTTCAGCCTGCAACCCGTTAGGCCGATCAACACGCCGGAACTAAGTTCCGGCGTTTTTTTTTTCCGGCGCATTTTCGGTACGTTCCGGTTTATAAGTCGCCTGAATTATTGCGATTTTAAAAGATTCGTCGTTTTTTCGGTCTAAGTCGCCAACCGTAGGCCAACTTTTACAATTTCGGCCGAATCGAATAAAGTTTTCGGCCTTAGTTTTCGACTTGGGCAGTCATGTTTGTTAAAAATGTGCAGGTCGTATAAGAGTACGTAGTGCTTAGGTGTGTACAATCGTGTAAGAGTACGCACGTACTCTTACACAATTGTTGTTAAAGATTATGTTTTTTTTTACTTTCAGCATGTCCCGAAGGAATCGGACTACCGACCGAAGTTTATGGTCAATCAGGGATCTTGAAAATGCAAGAAAGCGAGTTAATGATGGTGAATCTGTAATGGCGGTAGCACGTTCATTGGAAGCAACTGAAGCCATTCTTCGTAAGAGGCTGAAGAAAACCACACCAGCTACATCTTTGGAGACATACGAACTCTCCAACTCTCTCTCTCTCTGTCTCTGTCTCTCTCTCTCTCTCTCTCTCTCTCTCTCTCTCTCTCTCTCTCTCTCTCTCTCTCTCTCTCTCTCTCTCTCTCTCTCTCTCTCTCTCTCCAGCTGTCAGCCCTCCAGCTTTCCAATTTTCCAGCTCTCCAACTCTCCAACTCTCCAACTCTCCAACTCTCATGGAAATGTGGGCAACTTTATTTGCCATTTATGTATCGATGTAGGTTTGCTTCCTACTATCGTCCCTCATGCGTACTCTTAAACGTACGTATGTCTAAGAGTTAGCAAAGCCCTTTTTGTAGTTTTAGTTTCTTATTTTTAAAAAAATTAAGATTCCTGATTTTCGCTCATAATTTAATTCGAATGCTAGATATTCTTTCAATAAAAAAAACTGATTTGTAAAATGTATCTGTGTATTTTTTTCACCGCTTTGAAGCTTGGGTGCGTTCTCCTAGAGCACCTTACCCTACCTCTGGATGATAAATCCACGACGTTAAAAGGTTAAAACGACAGACTTGGATTTACAGTGTATAAGGATCCAATGCGATAAACGATTGGATCACTGTCAATAAGTAGGGACAAGTACGGGAATCCAATTGGATCCCTGCAAAAATTTCTCCACGAGCACCAACCTCGATTCATTCCGGTCTCGCTGCTCCATATACGTCCTCATACCCATACGAAGGCTCGTTACAAATTCCACGGGAATCAGGGTGAAATAATTGGTTGCGCTAATGCACTTGTTCTCCGTTGCTGTGCTTGCGATACGAGCGGTACGATAATTACACGTGTATAGTAATAAACTTGCGGCTTTACGAAAATCTCAACGAGCGAAACGCGCAACCGAGTCGCAGAGCCGCATTAATGCGCAAATGTTTCTTAAGGAGCTCGCGTCGCTGGACCGATTATATATATATATATATATATATATATATTTAATATATAAAATATACGCTATGCCGAAGTCTCTGCTTCGGACGCGATTATATTTCCGCTCGAATTGAGCGGCGAGCGCGGTACTTCCGGTCGGTTAAGCAGCAGCGTCCCCCTGGAGATCTTGCGCAAGAGGGGTCGCGGAGAGAGAGAAATATTATTCGCCGCTAACAGAAGTCTGTGAAGTAATATAATTTTTGGACTATGGCAACGACATGTTCGCCAGCTGCAGCCTTGAGAGATTCATTCTTCCAAAGTTCAAGAAGGGAGACTGCGCTGGTGCCTACGGTAAAATCTTAAAGACGGAGTGATTTCTTTTTTTTTTTTACTGGTACCTGACGTGTCGACGCTATGGATATATATTTAAGCAACTTTGGGAAAAGTCCTGCTCGAAATAAAAAAGCAAGCCCGCAGAAGATAATGGAGAAACACCGAGGGAAAAATGAAAATTTATTCGACGTTTGGTGATCTCGATAGAAACGAGAGAGAGAGAGAGAGAGAGAGAGAGAGAGAGAGAGAGAGAGAGAGAGAGAGAGAGAGAGAGAGAGAGAGAGAGAAGCTGAAAGAAATTGACAATAGCCTCCTTTTTCTCAGTGGCAGAAGATTTATCCCCGAAGTCTCTTGAACACGCGGTCACGAGAGCTCGCATGTCCGGTCTTATATAGTACGGAAATACACACGAAATAGTGCTCGCCTTTTCTGCTGTGGACTTCGGGACGAATGGTACAAGTGGAACTACCGTGAAGACTTCTACTTCTGGTATTATGGAGGTCTCGAAGTATCTGGAGAGATCGGGGATCGGAACGCGATTTTCTTCGTTACTGGTCTTGAAGGCATCAGTCTCCATCTGATTGCACATATTTTCAAGTATTTTTTTTTCATAATAAAATTCATCTGCATATTTTAATTTTTTTATATATAAAAATAGAAGTTTCAAAGTACAAGAAAAAATAAAAAAAATAAAAATTTCTTAAATTTATCTTTGTGATCTGGCTTCCTGAAGTTAGCCCTGCTTTCACCTTGTCGACACGAAAACTTAACTTTGAAGCATCTGAATACAAAAAGTCGACTATTTTATTATAAAGTGGAGTTGTATTTATGACCCATGCTAAAAACTTTCACCCTCGATAAAAAGAAAACAAAATGGCGCACTTTTGAATTTTTCGACAGTTTTTTTTACAAATTAAATTGTTTAAAAATAGGATTAAATATTAATGGATCTTTATACCGTTAGTAGGGGTCGAAGAGACACACGCCTAGAATAATCCCTATAAATTTGAGTCTAATCGGTGCAATAGTTTTTCCAAAATCATGTCGACAAGGTCGAAAAACATTGTTTTGAGAAAAACGCGTTTAAGGAGGTACGACTACTCCCTCAGGGTCAACAAAGAGACTAAATTTATGTCACCCCACGGGTGCTCTGATTTATGATAACTTATGTTGAATATTCGTATTGTCGATCCCAAAGTGCCAAATTTGTGGTAAATATTTTATTTATTGCATATTTACTAATCAAAACTGAAAAATTATACCCCCAACGACTCTGGAGTCTTCACGACGATTTCCAAGCAGTACCAAGTTTCTGAAACTCTGTAGCGACCGTTTTCGTTGTCGTTACCTAGCAACAGCCAATAAGAGGCTCTCTTTCTTGTGATCGTGCATGCGATTGGCTGTCGCTAGCCTGCGACAACGAAAACTGTCCCTACAGAGCTAGGTTATGTTCGCCAAACGAATCAGCTGTTACGCCCGACGTTGGCAAGTCTATGGGTATTATTTCGTCATTATGATAATATTCAACCGGAAGTTGAAACTTTTTTATAATGGAGTGCTTGAACTACATGGTGAAGTTCGAATTTTCGATTTTTTACAATATCTATTATGACTAATTTATCAAATTTTAGTTTTCCATCGACCTTAGTTGGATACGTGAGCAGAAAAACCGTGATCACCGCACGTCCGGTCGACCGTCTCCATTTAGACGACGTGCTTCACTAGCTCAAAATGCACGACTATGCAATTTTATTACGAAAAAACTGGATGGTCAATGTAGCTTAAATTTTTCCAAAGGGTGCATAACGTATTCGTCAACATCGTATAAAAATGTCAGGCTCGAAAGTTGGATTCGACCCCATGATCATACCTCCTTAAAGTTTCTCTTGTAAAAATGTACATAAAACTTAAAAAAAAAGCCTCCTACGCTCAATCAGCAATGTCTGGTCCATACATTATTCCTTTAGCTTCTTCAAAAGCTTCACTTTCTTGGGATTTTTGGTTTTGGATCTCTGTTCTGCGAGCTTTGGACGCTCGACACGGCGGTTGAGCGCTAAGTGCGCAGAGACGCTTCTATTGTATCACCCTTTTTAGCCCCTTATCGGCCACTCCGACCTAACTAACGTTCTCTACCGTATTTCTACAGGTATGTAGTATAAGAAACTGATGTTTGTAGAAAATCGAAAATTTCCGAAAATAGACTAATACTAATCCCTTAATGTAAAAAGCCTTGCAAGATTTGTTGATAAAAAAATTTATTTTCACAGAATGGCACCTGATTGAAATTTATATTCATTTTTCAATCTAAATTTGTGGCCTTTCTGGCTTGATAAAAAAAAAAATAATTGAGTAAAAAAAATTCTAAGCTGAGAAGGGCTTGTCGACGGGCAGAAGAATTTTTTTTTTTTCGACGAGCACAAGAATTTTTTATTCTTTCGGCATTGCGGCGTAGATCACTCGGGTGTACGTATCATTTTTGTTTGTTCTCGCGAGCGCGTGGTATCGAATTAAATTCAAATCCCTAAATTAATTCGACTGGTACACACTCGCACGTATTCGTGGCTGACGAAGAGCGTTGTACAAGCGCAATCGTAAAAGCTCCGAAAGGACATTGTCCGAAATACTCTATCCATTGCGAATTATATTATAGTTACGCCCATTTGTAGATGTTCCGGAAGTCGATTAAAGCATGCGTTTAGTTCGTACAGTGCGATATATTCGAGGAAATGCGTGGAGGGTTGCAAACGCCATTAACGAATGGACAGTAGCCTCCCGACCTACATACACGTGTGATGCTCGTGTGCGGAGAGTAACTTGTCGTGTTTTCGTCTCGTTGTTTCGTTTCGACGCTGTCCAGCAACGAAAGCTCGCGAATACGCGTTTCTCTACTACTGAATTACCGAAGTGGACGAATATCTCTCTCTCTCTCTCTTTCTCTCTCTCTCTCCCTCTCTCTCTCACCCTCTCCCTATATATATATATATAGGAAGAGAGAGAGAAAGAGGCATTCGTCTATATACAGGGTGAGTCACATAAAGTGTTACAGAGCAATAGCACTCAAATTATTGATCATATCCAAAAATGTTTCAGACAAAAGTTTCAGTGTTCGAGAAGGCCGTCATACTGGACCACCCGATTTTTTTATCGGTGGAGGCGCTACGTCAAGGTCAACTCCACTTTTTTAAACGGAACCATGTATTTTTTTTTCGATGACATTATTACCGATTTTAAGACGAATTCAACGACCTACAACACAAGGTGATTCTAGTCACGCAAAGTTTGAAAATAGTCGAAAAATCGAAAAATAACGGAATAATGACTTTCAAAGGATCCCCTAACCTTGGTTTGGGTCTACCTACAGAAGATGCTCGAAGTGATGACCCTCGACTTGTAAACACTTGTTTGATCGCTGTTTTCATTTCTTACGATACCAATGTTTCTTATCGGCAGCAAGTACGCATTTTCTATGGACATATCAGTTAGTCACGCATTACCTTCTAATATGAGTACATCGGATCGCGAAAATGAACTTTTTATGGGGTTTTGTCAAAGAACGCGTAATGGCGGTAGCACCTACCACGCCTGACGACATGAAAGAAAGAATACGCCGAGCATGTACCGAAATTACACCACAAACGTTGGCTGAAGTTAGACGGTCTTTTCATCAGCGAATTAACAAGTGCTTACAAGTCGAGGGTCATCACTTCGAGCATCTTCTGTAGGTAGACCCAAACCAAGGTTAGTGGATCCTTTGAAAGTGATTATTCCGATATTTTTCGATTTTTCGACTATTTTCATTCTTTGCATGACTAGAATGACCTTGTGTTGTAGGTCGCTGAATTCGTCTTAAAATCGGTAATAATGTCAGGCGAAAAAAAAATACATGGTTCCATTTAAAAAAGTGGAGTTGACCTTGACGTAGCTTCAGCGCCTCCACCGATAAAAAAATAGGGTGGGCTAGTATGACGGCCTTCTCGAACACTGAAACTTTTGTCTGAAACATTTTTGGATATGATCAATAGTTTGAGTGCTATTGCTCTGTAACACTTTATGTGCCTCACCTTGTATATATACTAGCTGCGCCCGCGTGGAATTTGGCCCATAGAAACATTATTAGAAGTTGCACACCGCATTAGGGGTTGTTTTAAACAATCCTAAATTATGCTTTTTATTATTTGTTTTAAAGAATAATTCTACCAAGTTTCAAGTTGATATACGGAAGGGCTACAATTTTCCATATAAATTTTTACATCTCATTTCATCCTCTTAGGGGTTGACTTTCGAAAAATCCTTTCTTAGTTACACCTCTAGGCTCTTCAAGGAACATTTATTCCAAATTTCATTGAGGTAGAAGCAGGGAATTTAATTTTCCCATACAAACTTGAACACCACGTTGCACCCCAAGTTAGGGGTTGTTTTAAAAATCCTAAAATAAGCATCTTATTATTTGTTTCGAAGAATATATATACCAAGTTTCAAATTCATACACGCAAGGAATACAATTTTTCATACAAAATATTACACCCTATTTCACCTCCTTAAGGCCTTAGGCCACTCTAGGATTTTCCAAAAATCGATTTTTTTTTGTTTAAATGTACCTTAGTACCTATAAAATTATATTCCAAAAGATTATGGGTGTGAAAAATCTCTAAGTACTCGATTTTCGAATTCTAGCGCAACCCGTCTTGATTCATGTCGTGACTTTCTACTAAATTTAAACGCGTTTATCTCAAAACTACATTTTTCAAGTTGACCGGACTCATAACTCAAACAAATTTCAACCGATTTACGTGAAATTTTAACTGTATATTTGGAATCTGCTAAAGCCCATCTTGGTGTATAAAGAGTGCGCGGCGTGTCGTTGTCGTGACAGTCGTTTTTTTTTTATTACTTGGTGTCGAGACGCTGCCGCGTCACTTGATGACATTTTCTGAGGCACTACGTGAGATTTTTTTATTATATTGCACAGTTCCTTTTTTATAAACAATTTTCTGACGATTTTCTGATGGCATTTTATACTTTTTGTTTCAGAAATGCGCCATTTTGACAAAAAACAATATACCAAAAAAATCCTACGTACGTCTATAGCCATTCTTATATATAATCGAAAAAGCTTTAGTGTCTCATCATAACTCAAAAATTGTAGGAGCTGTTGGTCCGGCCGTTGACCTTCCAGAAATAAAGGCGTCATCGGAAAAATGCTGCACAGTCGCCATTTTGACATATATCGCTGTGAAAAAATAATTTCGTAAAGTCAATTACGTGCATAATAAAACCCCTATGTTGTAGTTCCGATTTATTTTATGGTTTCGCTGAAAAAAAGTCACAAAATATGCCCTTTTTGGCATCTAGTGTGGCCCAAGGCCTTAAGAGTTCATTTTCGGAAAATTCTTTCTTAGTGCACCTCTACACCTTCTAAGGAACATATCGTCCAAGTTTTAAGTTGATACACACAAGGAATACAATTTTCCATACAAACTTTAACCCCCCACCCCCTTCCCCATTTCACCCCCTTGATTCGTCCCGTTCGCAAAATTCTTTCTTAGTGGATGTCTACATCCTATAAAAAAAACCTATTTATAGCCTTCTCTGAACACTCGCAGGACCCATTTCTTTTGTAATGCACAAGTCGCCAGCCTCCGTTGAGCCTACCAAACCCCATTTATCGAGTTCAGTGCCATAAAGAGGCCTCCATTTGGTCCAGTGTAGCCTCTGTTAGTTCTCCCAAACCTTCTTTCGACCCCCAATTTCAGTGGAACATACAGAACACAGGCCTCATTGACCTGCTTTCGTTCTCAAGTCCATTGCCTCGACCCCACCAACCTGCTTTGAGACCAAATTCGATATCTCCTCTATCAACACTCCATTGTGGCTTGAACGGTAACCCGTTGGATGATGAAATAAATACGTTTTCGCTGAATGGAGGATCCGGAGGGTCTACAGTGCGCCTACCGTAGGCTGAATGGAGGATCCAGAGAGTCTACAGTGCGCCTACAGTAGGCCGAAAGAGAAGCCGGTAGGTTCTGCGGGAGTGCTCGAAGTAGGCCCACCTAGAGTTTCGCAGATTCAGTTGCACTCTGAATTGACCTCCTTTGAGTGACAATGTCCAGTTTCTGTCATTCGGGTGGTTCATCGGAGGCCCTAACGTATTGGTATTCCCAACACTGTACCCTATTCAGGTACCCGATGATCCACTATCGCCGATCTCTGCTAGGGGAAGGAGGCCTTTATTTTGCGGGGTGAACGCGGCTCGAAAAGTTTGACTCGGGTTACCGGCCAAATTTCAAGTTTATAGGCTTCATACTTTCTGAGATTTCGTGATTAATCAGTCAGTCAGTGAGTTGTATTTCGCTTATATATATATATATATATATATATATATACATAGAAGATAGAAGAAGATTACACCCCATTTCACCTCCGTGAGAGATGATTTTCGAAAAATCCTTTCTTTGTGCACCTCTACACCTTCTAAGGAACATATCGTCCAAGTTTCAAGTTGAGAACGCAAGTAATACAATTTTCGATACAAACTTTCACCCCCTTAATTCGTCCTTGACATGAAATTATTTCTTAGCGGATGTCTACATCCTGTAAAAAACTTACCTGCCAAATTTCAAGTTTGTAGACTTTATAGGGGTCCGGTTTGGCTCTTTTATATAAATCCCTACTAGGGAATCCACAAATAATCCCTCGAAGACCTCCAATTGTATTAGGGATGCCCTGTGAATTTTCAGCATGGGATTGGCTTCCTATCGGGAAGTAGGGACATCTAATTGGATCCCTACTGCCTGGGGGACTTCTCACTAGGGAATCCAATTGGATCCTTATGAAAATTTCTCCATGGGGAGTTCCGCCTAGCCCAGGTCTGCGATCACGTTTTCGCACTCTCATACAGCAACCGATCTCGTACAATGAATAATACAAATATTTAAAGCAAAAGTAGCGAAACGGGGATAAAAACGTTAAACTCACCGTGCCGTGTACTTACGTTTGCCTCGTTTATCTCATATACGAGTGAAGACACGAATATGCGGAATGCATGTATCGTTACCGCGTGCGTCCGAAAATGTATAGTAATTCGGAGCTTTGCCAGTGCGTTAACATTCTCGTTTAAGCGCTTCTCCCGATGCTGCGTGAAACGTATTATATATACATATAATATACAAACAGGTGTGTGCGCATGAGTTTATATACTTTCGTACCGGCCAGTTAAAAAAGCTTTTCGGATTAACGTAAAAAAGACGGAACAAACGGGGAATAACGATAAAAGCGGCGTACACGAGTGCGTTAAATCCCCCTCCCCTGTCTCCTCATCGTATCCGATCCCAGTCCCGTCGACGCAGGATTAAAACGTAACATAGCCGTTTTATATTGGCCATTTTTGTGCCTCTTTGGATGTAGAATTTTTTTTTACTCCTTTCACGTGTATTCTGCTGCTTCGTCTCGTCCCCCCCCCTTCTCTCTCTCTCTCTCTCTATGCGGATTCTCACAAGGGGACCTTGCCAGGCACGCAATCGATTTCAGGACGTCCTTTCACTTCTATTAACTTCTATTATTGTTAATATGAGTAAATGAAAAAATTATCGCTCTGTCGATTAAATGAAAATACAAAACACTGTATTCACATTATGTGGGAAAGTGTATGTAAACGAAAAAAGGAATCGTATAAAACGAAAATTCAAATGAAAAGCGTAAATAAAATAATAATTGTATTAATACAGACGAAAATATCAAACTATAGAAGAAAATTCAAGAAAATATATAAGAACAATAAAAAAAATGGGCAATAATTTCAAACTAGATGAAGAATATAAGAAAAAAATATTGGATATACAACATTTTTGAAACGGTGATTACAATCACGCGGGCAAGAATTCTAAACGCAATATAAAAAAGTTGGGTTTAAATTAAAGTAAATAAATAAAAATAACGTTCAAAGCGTTTCGATTGAAAAAAAATAGCTTCTAGCAGAACTTGAATCCAAAACCAGCAGCGTCCTAGCCGAAGACCTTAACCGCTGGGCTATCGCGCCGCTTCGAAAATGCTTGTTATTTTCGAGGTTCAAAAATCGTCACACAAATTTTGTTTGGTCGATTTCCCGAAAACGAGGGCCCACCAGGGTAAATGGTGGCAGGGGGTCATACTTGGGACCGAACCCTACACTTCCCTGAAAGGACGTCCCGAAATCGATTGCGTGCCTGGCAAGGTCCCCTTGTCAGTGAATTTTGCCAACTGTTATATCGCGTGTGTAGTATTATCGATTAATTGTGGTGAAGGGTGTGTGAAGAAAGGAATTACGAATTATAAATACATTTCAAAAAAAGGATGTCAGGATAGAATTGCCTAAAATGTGCTTGCGCCTAAATTGTACCATGATTGTATTTTACACATTGGTGGCCACGCCACACCACTGATGAATGCAAATCAACCTAGTGTTCAACAATGTTGGATGGAGAGAATTAGGCAAATTTGCTGCCGCTGCTTCGTAAAATATTCAAAAAGTACATATTTTACCGTTCTCGACTAATATCTCGGTCACATTAGCGAGGCTCTGTTGTATTCAGTGTCATACAATTGTATTCCTGGGTGGCACGTACAAAAAGGTAGTTCTTTGTCTCGGACGATGGCATACGCTTTCATAGTCAGAAGAATTGCGTACTCCGTTTGGAGTCGCGATAGTTTCCGGATGTAGTGACAAATTCGTACCGGTAGGATTTAAAGATAATTGTACGATTGTTTTAGGTAGACCGAATTTCGTAAGGACACCAACGTTCTATAAGGATATTAGAACATTGACGTGAACTCGTGTAGAAATTGTCTTAGGGATCCAATTGGATTCCCATACTTGTCCCTACGTTTTGATAGGGATCCAATGAGTCATCTCATTGGATTCCTATACTAAAACGTCACGCTCGTACATTGGATTCCAATCGGGATTCCCCATTGGAATCCAATGTACGAATCTAATTTAGATCCTAGACGATTGACATAATATCGAACAGAATCCCATACGATTCATGATATTGAAGTTTACATCGTTGGAACGCAACGAAATTAATCCCTATTTATTTGACATTTCAAATCTACGGCAAACTTTTTCAATGATTTTCCTCAGAGACGTACAACCCAAATCTATCGGAAAAACTTTTGAATATCGATAAAAATGGAGAATAACGAAAAGAACAAAGAATTTTCATTGAATTCCAACGATGCGAACTTCAACAGCATTACGATTCTTGATGGATCTCATCGCATTCTGTACGTGGAACTTTCCAAACAAAATATATAGGTATACAAAATAAGTAGATCTTGAAAAAGTATAAAACTTATGTTAAAAATGTATGAATCGCTTAAAAAAAGTATATCGAAGCGTGCAGTTTATGTTTCAACACGCCAAGTTTTTTCTCGGGCCTTTTCACATATTTTCGATTCGAATGTGGTCAGAATTCTCAAACGGCGTTAATCGGGGAACAGCGTAGATAACACATTGGATGCCAATGAGGACTCCCTACGTACGGCGTTCATATCAAATCTTTATAGGGATGTGATACGATCTGGGGACTCCCCAACAAACTTCTGCACGGGGGATAACGAAGTTATTATTATTCAAACAAGGTGCCACCGTTGCTGTATGGCCAATCGATGTTGGCGGTTCTGGCAGCCAGGATCATCCTGAATGAAAAATGAAAAAAAAATATACTTTTAGTATATTAATAAAACTTTCGTATGGCCAACCACTTTGATTTGTTTTTTTAATTACAATAATGCCACGCTGTGAAAAAAGATTTGATTTTCGAGAAATAAATAAATAACTCGAATCATTTGTTTGAAAAGAACGAACAATATCGTCGTAGAGTTTCAAAAATAGTGCAAGGAGCGAATATATATTCTTCGTTTTCTCGTCTTCCATCCCGCAGGGGATGAACGCGACAATGCAACGCGTATACTCGCGACCATGCGCGGCGCTGCCAAGAAAATGAGAAATTGCGCGGGGAGGGCGCATATACGCGCCCGGGGGTAGACAGACGATGACGTTATGCGCGGAATACTCGCGATTTTTCGGTGAAAATTGAGCAGACACGGGCGCCTATTAGCAGTCTTCAATGAATAAATTAAGATCCTTAACGAGAAAAAGTTGGCGATTATTCGCGGCTTCTTTTCCCGTATATATATCCACGGGGCTATTTCGCGTTTCGAGTGGTGAAAAATACGGCAATCCGCTCGTATAACTGTATACCGTATTACCATTTTACTAACGCCCGCTTGCCGCCCATTCATTGTTCGCGTGAACGAGAAAAAAAAATTGTGTGGCTTGATAGAAGCCGGTGAATAATTCGCGTCTCGCTTAAATATTTACGCGAGTATACTTTGCAGATTATATTGTTATTGTTAAATGAGGTAGTTGCGTATGAAACCGCCCGCTGACAATAGATTGTGCTAGGTGCACTATTTACTCGAACTAAAAGCTTAAGGCCTTAGGCCACTCTAGGGACAAAAAGGGCATATTTTGTGATTTTTTTTTTCAGCGAAACCATAAAATAAATCGGAATTACAAAATAGGACTTTTATTATACACGTAATTGACTATACAAAATTATTTTTTCACAGCGATACATGTCAAAATGGCGACTGTGCAGCATTTTTCCGATGACGCCTTTATTTCTGGAAGGTCAACGGCCGGACCAACAGCTCCTATAATTTATGAGTTATGATGAGACACTACAGTTTTTGGATTATATATAAGAATAGCTATAGAAGTACGTAGGCTTTTTTTAAATTGTTTTTGGTCAAAATGGCGCATTTCTAGAGGAAAAAGTATAAAATGCCATGAGAAAATCGTCAGAACATTGTTTTTAAAAAAGGAACTGTGTAATATAATCAAAAAAATCCTACGTAGTTCCTCAGAAAATGTAATTCTAAATATACAGTTAAAATTTCAAGTGAATCAGGTGAAATTTGAGTTATGAGTCCGGCCGACTTGAAAAATGTAGTTTTGAGACGAACCCCATTCAAGTTAGTAGAAAGTCACGACATGAATCAAGAGAAGTTGCGCTAGAATTCGAAAATCGAGTATTTCGAGATTTTTCACATTTATAATCTTTTGGAATATAATTTTATAGGTACTAAGGTACATTTTTAACAAAAAAAAATCGATTTTTGGAAGATCCTAGAGTGACCTAAGGCCTTGAACGCGATAGGAGGTGTGTAAATTGTAATGAGGCTGATTTCTTCCAATTTCTTCATTCGAATTGAAGTGCAATTCAATATTCTCTCCTCCAAAATAACTTCCTTGGGAACCCGCAGAGCGCTGGATCCAACCCTCATAGCAGTGCTGGAACTTGGATATTGGAATAGCCTTCAGCTGGTCGGTTACAACTGTTTCAATGTTTTCGAGTGTCCCAAAACGACGTCCCTTAAGGTGATTTTTCAGGTTTGGGAAGAGAAAAAGGTAACAAGGACTCAAGTCAGGCGAATAAGCAGACTGAGGAGCCACAGGAATGTTTTTACTGGCCAAAAACTCGTTTACTGAAATTGCTGTGTGACGGCAATTTTTCTCATCCCCGATTCATTGGTCGAAATATGATGAACGGTGGTGTGAGTCAAATTCAACTCTTCCCCGATCAATCTGACTGTCAACCGACGATCTGAACGCAGAAGATCCCGGATTCTGTCGACATTTTCATCGGTTCTTGAAGATGAAGGCCTTCCGCTGCGTGGTTCATCTTCAATCGACTCTCTTCCTTCTGAAAATGCCTTAAACCATCGAAAAACCTGGGCCCTTGATAAAATAATGTTTCCGTAGGCCTGTTGAAGTTTTGCAAAAATTTCCGTTGCACTATGCCCAAGTCTCAAGCAAATCCTGATAGCACACCGTTGCTCAAAATTGATGTCACTCATTTTTAGAATGCACGAGAAAAAGCTGGTTCACGAAAAAAAAATCGCCACGGACAACCAATGACTCTAGCGAGTTCAAACTCGTACTGAACGTGTACTACATGTTAACCTGCCGGCCTTCCAAGTCCTGCATCCCAGTTGTTGCCATATCGAACGCTACGTTGCCAATCTCATTACCTACTTAGAAGGAGTAAATTGGAAAACCTTACCTCACCCCCAATATTCACCAGACATGCCTCCCTCCGATTAACATCAGTCTCGGACAATGCAGTCAGCGTTCACGGTTCAGCATTTCACCTCGTACGAAGGAGCCAAAAAATGGCTAGATCACTGGGTTGCCTCCAAGCAATCCGAATTCATCCTGCGTGGAAACCGTTCTTTCGCCAAAAGCTGGGCCAGGGTGTTCAGTTCCGATAGACAAGACTTTGAATAAACCAAATCGTCGATTCGCTACCGAACCACTATCTCTTTTTTCGCTCCAAAATGGGCGGTTTCATATGCAACCACCTAATATATATAATAATATTCATATACTCGGATATATCGCGAGATTTCGGTCGCAAAACACGCTTCAACCTTAAAACTGCGGGGGCGAGGACAGAGGGCGGGGGTGGGATTATGCCGGACGAATAAATCAAGATCTCTCTCTTGCGTTTTTTTTTTTCGTTCGAGTTTCTCAGTCGTTCTTACGAACAAGGGTAGGGAAAAAAAAGCTACGAGGCTTCGTGACCAACGGTACTTGAGATAAGCGGCTCTCTGTGCCGCGGTAACGTTCGTAATATCGCGAATAAAAAGTACATGTATCTGGGTGTATATGTATATATACATATCCATAAATAATACGCGTATATTGAAGGGAATTCCAAAAAGAGGGAGGGAGGGAGGGGGAGAGAGAGCGAGAGAGAGAGAGAGAGAGAGAGAGAGAGAGAGAGAGAGAGAGAGAGAGAGAGAAAGAGAGAGGGAGAGGAATGTAAAAATTACACGCCTCCGGGCAATACATCACCGTGTTTTTCATTATTAAATTTTGCTATCTTTGCTTTATTGCGGAAATTCCCTGGAACCTCTTCCCAGAGGAGAGAACGAAATTGAGGAAGGCGCGTACAAATTGTATTAGTGCTGTGTTATCTTCATTAATGCTCCTCCACCTGAGTACACATAGACGCTTATCACGACAGGTGTGGGCCCGAATGTGCTCTATATCTTTACTCCAGATGATAATGGTCGTCGATGATGATGCAGCCTATTGGTCAGCCGAGCTGCACGAAACGACAATTGATCATGTCAATTACAAGAAATACGGTGAAAGAATGAATGAATTGAGATTTTGGTGATGAAAAGTCTAGTTGGAAAAAATCAGTGGGGTACATTTTCCCCCACATCACGACCCTTAGGAATTTTTCTTGTTATTTGCAGCACCTTTTATTAGAAAACAAAGACAATTAGTGTTGTTCGGCAATATGTTTGTTTTTCTCGTGTAAGCCAAAAGCAAAATGAATAAATTCTTGTCACACGCATATTGTATGCTAATTAAAAAAAAATTGGTAATGTTGGTTGTAGCAATATTGTTTCTCAATTATAACCTCAATTATGCCGTGCGCCCACATCCGTGGTCCACGCATCCCACTATTCGCGCAATGCGGAGAGCCCGAAAACATATATAGGAATAGCTAGAATGGAGCCTGTTAACTATAGATATAATCGGAGCGTATATCAAATGAGAAATAGATATAGGGTAGGGAAAGGCATGCTGAGCAGCCGGGTAAGTTGGGCAATCGAAATATCTGGGAAACTAAGCACAGCCCGCGAGTGCATCAAATGGCAGACAGAGAGGTATGGGGGAGGGGAACACATAACGCCATCGTCCGTTGCCATGCGGTGCATGAGACGGTAACACGGGACGTTTCATTATTTTTGCACCCAAAAGTAAAAAAAACGTGATTGAAAGATTTTCTTCTACCATTGTATGAGAAAAAATATTTCAAAGTTCATTGCAATGAATGTTAATGTTTCAAAATCTAACTAATTATTGGGAGTACAAATAAGTCTCCGTCGTTTGACAAAAGATGGCCCCATCAGGAGGTTATGGTTGAAATTGTCAGATGTAAAACTTCATATCGTAAGGTTGGACATCTGGCAAGTCTATAACCTTGAAATTAGCGGTTTTGTATCAGCATCACATAATTTTTTTCGTGCGAGAATGTCGAGTTTTGAGCCGAATAAGCGTAAACAATTCCCGATTTGCGGGAACTTTTGATTTACTTCTTCAATTTGAAGAAAACTGCAGCTGAGGCGCATCGATTGCTTGTCGCAGCATATGGTGAGGCTGCTTTAAGTGAGAGAAGGTGTCGTGAGTGGTTTCAAAAGTTTAATAACGGTGAGTTTGACGTCGAAGACAAAGAACGTAGCGGAAGGCCGAAAGTGTACAAAGACGCGGAATTGGAAGCATTATGGGAGGGAGATTCGTGTCAGACGCAAGAAGAACTTGCACTTACATTAGGAGTGACTCAACAAGCAATTTCACATCGTTCAAAATCGTTCGGCATGATTCAAAAGCAAGGAAATTGGGTTCCATATGAACTGAGGCCGAAAAACGTTGAACGCCGATTTTGCACATGTGAAATGCTGCTTGCCAGGCATAAGCGAAAGGGTTTTTTGCATTGTATAGTCACTGGTGATGAAAAATGGATCCACTACGATAACCTAAAGAAGAGGAAATCATGGGGACCACCTGGCCATGCTTCAACATCGACAGCCAAGCCGAATATTCATGGAAAAAACCTCATGTTGTGTATTTGGTGGGATCAGCTTGGTGTCGTGTATTATGAGTTGCTGAAACTGAATGAAACCATTACTGGGGCTCTCTACCGAACACAATTGATGAAATTGAGCCGAGCACTCAAGGAAAAACGCGCTCACTATAGCATATTTTATACCATTTTCTATCGTATGACCGGATCATTTATATTTCTTTGTTTATCCACTTGTTAATAACAAACGATTATAGTTGTTTTTCTCGGTCGAAAATGTTTTTTTTTTTTCTACAACTTGCCATTTTCGTAATTTTCAAAGTTTCAAAAAACTAGCCGGTTATACGAAAGTTTTATCGTTATACCAAAAGAACATTTTTTTTTCCATCTCAAGTCATCCTAGTTGCCAGAACCACCTACACCGATTGCATCAACTGTTGCGCTTTGTCTAAATAATAATAACTTCATTGTTCATCAATATTTATCAATAAAAGAAGCTCGCAAACTTGGCAAGACAATGTATCATATGAATTAAAAATCTCGAACTCATCATCCCAATCTTCTCATTAAAAAAAAGATTAAAAATCAATGTTTTTTTTTTTGGTCCAACCCGATGCAGAGCTATCTTTCGTACGTACCAACAATACGATTGTGCAACATCGAATATATTAGAGCCTCACCAATGTGACCAAAATATTAATAAAGTACTTTTCCAATAATTTACGAAGGTGCTGCATTCAATTTTTGTTATTCTCGCATACTCAACGTGATTGGTATGTTCTTGGTACGATTCAGCCAAGTACCATACTGTCTGATTTTCCAAGCAATCGTTTAGCCGAACGCTACTCGATCAATCACGACCGAGAAACAAAAATCTTTGTAATAAAGTGAAGAACGCCCAGTCAATTTCAATCATTGCCTCCTGTTCTCGCGGTCAAGTGTTACTTTTTTCTTTTTGCTTCTTCAAGCTCGGTTAGCTCCCCGTATATATAGATACATTTAATTAAAATACATTGGCATTTAACTCACGTTCGATCAACCGAACGGCCAATTCGTCTGGTATTAGGATATAGTTGAAGGAGGTGCGCGGTTCTGAGTGTATGTATGTATGTGTGTGTGCGTTGGTGTGTTCTCCGGTGATTCGCTTTCTCCTTGGGATCTCGAAGGATCGCCCTCTTCTCTCTTTCACTCCTCGTACATATACATACCTTCTCTTCCTATACATCGATACGAAAATTCGAGAGATCCCTATAGCCCTTTTCCTTTCTCATCCTCGTTTTCTCCTTCCTTCTCTCCTCTCGGTGCTTCAACCTTCCTGTATCTTTTCGTACAGACTGCTGCTCGTGCGGTTCAAGCAAAGCTCCGTATATAGATGGGATGTATATGCGCTCTGGGTTCACGGAGGACTCTGAGCAATTGCGGGGATTGTCTTTGAAGATTCCGGGCCGGATGTTACGAAACAGGTCTAGAATGGCTCAGAGTTCATCCAAAATCCGCTCGCTTCAGAGAGAAAGAGAAGACAGAGAGAGAGAGAGAGAGAGAGAGAGAGAGAGAGAGAGAGAGAGAGAGAGAGAGAGAATTGAGGCGGAAGTTTCCTAGTATTTTCGGCTCGTGGTACTCGTCCTGATGAATGCGTATCAAAGAACGATTATATAAATATATATATATATATATTCCTTTGTCCCTATACCAGAAAAGAATAGTAAGCATATTCATAAGTACTTGCCAAGACGTTTTTTTTTATAGAATTTTCTTCAATTTTAACCCTTCGTGGTCACTCTGGGTAGAATCGACCCGTTGATCAATCTTTGGCGTAAACATATAATAGTTCCCGGCCTCGAATGGGACTGTATCCACCATCTTACCTGGAGTTTGAAGTATCCTCATACCCTAACATTTATCCTCTTCACATGTCGGAATAGATATCTTTTTTGGAATCTGTACCATGCTGCTATTTTTTTCCCAAAAGTAGCATATCTCAGGAGTATCATCTCCAAATTTCAGGTAAAAATGTTGAAAATTCACGGAACTATGATTTTTGGAGCGAAAAGGTGTCCATTTTGCGTTTTCATCTCTTTATGAATTTTTTTATTGTCGCCATTTTATTTCTTATAAATAAATTTTTCTTACATCATCAAGAAAGTTCAAAGCATGTTTCGTAATTTTTGAACCACTTCGGACTCATAGTTTGGTCACAATACTTTTTTGAAAATTGACTGGGTAGAATCGACCCAACTGTGACCACCGCGATTGAATTTGGCAGTGTGACCACGAAGGGTTGAGGACACATTTAGGACAGTATTAAGGTCAAGTGTTACACCGACCGAGCGGCCATGAGTGCGAGAGAGATAGATGATTTGCGGATTCCCAATAATTTCTGAAACGGTTAATTTTTGGGAAAAAAGAAAAGAAACACGTTCCGCTCTGTTGAACGACGAACAACCGCTTTCTCTTCTTTTGCCCGAAATATGATCCGTCTAGGAGAAAACTTGGCAGTAGGATTTTTACCGACTGGACGTGTGACACATGGCCTTAAGTTATTTCGTGCAAAATTTCAAAAGGATTCACTGTTTCGTATTCGAGATATTGGCAATCAAAGATTGCACAGTTTTACACGTATTCTTATGGGGAGCAGTGGAAATATCCACATTTCACGCAATAACGCCGAAATTTTTATACAGATTTTTTTTTTTGAATTCTCAATTACAGAGGAACATATGACAAAGTTTTTCAAAAAAATGTCAAGAACTTTGACCGTTCAGTTTCAGAGATATAGCGATTCATTTTATTTTATTATTTTTTAAATTTTATTCAATTTTTAAATTATTTTCTTCATTACTTTATAAGTTTTTACATCTCGATAAGATGTAAAAACTACATTATAAGGATACTTCACAATATTTCGAGGCTTTTATCGATTGACCGGATAATAAGAAAATAAGAAGTCAACTATTGAGAAGGGGTATACGTAAAAATCCGCAATGGTTTACGTTGGAACTCAAGAAAGTAGAAAAAATATATAATGAATAAAAAATATACAATTGCTATATATAGGAATTGTGATATATAGGAATTATATATTCTTTCGTTCCTATAGCAGAAAAAAAAGTATATGCCAATACGCGAATTGTCGTGCAAATTAACCTCTACAACTGGATACTTGCGAAAGCCATTTTAAGGCACTTTTCTAATTTTCACTTAAAAATATAAAATGATTGAATATTCACTACTACTAAAAAATAATGAATATTAAAAAAATATTTCCGCCTGATCAGTCTCATTAGCAAGCCCGAAATTTTTATTGTTCTAGTCATTGAAAACGCGAGCTGCTGCGTGGTAGCGCCAATTCAATAAATTTATCAATCCGACGAAAATAATATTTATTGACTTTCGAACGCATATTCTATTATTTCCATTCTAAACGCGAGAAACAATGATTTCGAGTAAAAATTCGAAAAACTCCGGAGGAGGGCTTACGCTGCCCTTCAAAATTCACCATTGGGGCTCACTTTCGGCGAGAATTTTTTTTTATTGCATTTTAAAACAAAGGAAAAAGAATTGATTATTTGGATCACCCTGTCCCCAGACATTTTTATATATATATATATATATATAAATGTCTGGGGACAGGGCATGCTCCGCCCTTGCTAATAAAATAATTGATGGATTATTATCGACGTGATGCGAATTGAGAGTCGAGTCTCGGGAGATACAAATCTTTGGGCTTAGATGTATCTATAGGTTGTTCATGATGTGATGTGTGCGTGTATGCGTGTATATCGCGAAACGAGGAAAGGCGAGAGAGAGAGAGAGAGAGAGAGAGAGAGAGAGAGAGAGGCGGATACAAGTAGTATGGAAGATTGAAGAACATCAAAGCAGAGCATCCCGCGCTCCGTGCGGGAGAGAATGAGAGAGATGGAGGGAATGGGAGAAATTGCACGTGTCTTGAATCGGAAGTAAATTATCGTTCGTCCCGGAAATATCGGTACTCTCTCTCTCACTCGCTCTCACTCACTTCAGTTGTATAATCCCTGAGAACTTGGAATGTGACCGGCATATCGATCTCATCCCGGAATTGGTTCGTATTTGTGGGCTGCTCTTTCTCACTCCCTCTCTCTCTCTCTCTCTCTCTCTCTCTCTCTCTCTCACTCTCTCTCTTACACTTCTACTCAAAGCTCGAAAGCTTTCCGTTACATCGTGCATCGCGAAAGTCCTGTAGACCAAACTTTCAATCGCGTATAAACAAAACCATGAATCGATACGACTCGTGCGCCCTAAATATGTATATGTACATATACTGGTACCTAGTTGGTTAATGTTTCTCCTATACGAAAGAACGTATACGCACACAGAAGTATACCTGTATTTTTCATCGTAGACGCACAAGGCTCGATCACGATCGGAAACACTCGTGCTTGGGCAAATGGCCCTATCTTTATAGCCAAATTCAAATGCAACGTATAGATACTCGGAGTGCTTACGTATTCACAGAGTTCGTAAGAAAAAAGAGAGAGAGAGAGAGAGAGAGAGAGAGAGAGAGAGAGAGAGAGAGAAAGGGGGATTGATTGATTAATAATGTTTTTTATGCCCCGATGAACTTTCGGGAAAACATCGTGATGGAAATAAATAAAGAACAAATAAATAGAAATTAAAGACATGTGGATTCGATATAAAACAACAAATAAATGATATCAGATGCCTTGAGACAGAATATAAAATAAAAATAAACCAGGAAATTGTACAACATAAAGACTCGATATAAAACGAAATTCAACACGATGAACGTTAAATAATAGAGTAATTTTAGGCAATATGAGATATGATGGAATAAAACACAAAATATACGGAAATTTAACGACTCAATCTAAATAAAAAATAACGCCGTAATATAAACAAAAATAAAAACATGAGCCTTAGAGGAATTCGATGAGCTTAACAATATATAAAGAAATCAAGATAATCTAGTCAAAATTAACGCACATTGAATATAAGAATTTTAATACCTTTATACGAATTTAAATATGCATACAAGAATTCAAAAACATTAAAACTGAATCAACAGAAAACAGTAAGGAAAATTCGATGGAGCCGAAGAGAAATGTAAATATATTAAATGGGAAAGAAAGGAAGAGAGAGAGATAAAGAGCGAGAGAGAGAGGCAGAGAGAGAGAGAGAGAGAGAGAGAGAGTCTGAGCGATCCCTGACTCTTCCACTTCGCAGACAGTTTACGTTTTTACCTCTTCTCCTTTCTTTTATTCCAGTCAAAAGATTACGTCCGCTTCTCGACAGACAACCAACGTGGCATTGAAAGCTCCGCTCTCGACATTTCAATATACTTATTTAATTCCTTACTCCCAACGTATACACTTGCGGATTTTCACGTGTTACCCTTTCCAACTGAACCCTTCCTTATCCCTCTCTACGCACATGTTGTTAATGAAACCTGACTTCCGTTGCGTCCACAGCCGTCTTAAGGTATTACTGGATATGGACCGTCGGTCAAAAAGTAAGTTCAAAATGGGCGAAACGTGGATTTACAAGTTTAGATCATGTCGTACATGTTTAGCCTTACAAATAGCTAATTTAATAATAAATTAACGCTTAGAAATGTTAATTTTCCATTTTTAATAATAATTTAACTCAAATTCGACGATATTGGCGTATGCTTGACTGAGGTTTTGTCAGTGACTGTACATCTGTTTCAACTCTCGAACAAAAAAATGTCTCAATTTTTTAATTTCATTAATACTTTCAGACCATTTTATTATTATCAATAATTACCCAAAACCTTAATATATATTGAATTTTCCAAATGAGTGTTATTAATTCATCGTTAATAAAGCCGATGCTCCTCATTACTACAATTAATTTCTCGACAATTACTCAGTCGATTTATTTGAAATTTAGCATAATCAATAGCTTGATCCTAAATCTTGATGATATAATTTTCAGAATTTACGGTGATTCACTTCCATTCGTTGCGCCACCATCAACGTCTGCAGAAGCTGTTTTCCCATAAGCAACAGTGTTAAATTCATATGTGTATAACTACTAAATTATTCAGTTCAACATTCTAAAATAATTAATGTATTATTATTCTATCAAGAAC
>OZ010715.1:28628272-28658424 GCA_963932345.1 Ophion ventricosus | reverse complement strand
GGCATAGGGCATAGAGTACTACTCTTTGACGACTGGCATCCGAAAGTATTGTGGAGATAGGATCGTGTAATGGAGAATTACACGATCTAGCAATGCATAGAAATTGTGAAAATTCACTGCGAAACAATGCAGTTATTGCAGAAGAAGTTTTTATGGTCGTGTTATCTCGCGCCGAGGCGATGTGAATTGGTCACCAGGGTCGTGCGATTCGGACACCATTGGACTCCTTTCTTTGGGGTTTTCTGAAAGGAAAAGTGTATCCCAATGATCCACAGACCATTCCGGAGCTCAAGGAAGCAATTGGACGCACCCTTAATGAAATTAATCCGCAATTATGCCAAAATGTTATTGAAAATTTCGTCAAAATAGTGAACGTTTGCAAACAGGGACGAGGCGACCGTTTATCAGATATTGTGTTTCACACATAACCTCCATGTTTGTACCTTATATTCAGGCCTGAGGTCACTCTAGGATTTTCCAAAAAAACTATTTTTTTTGTTTGTTAAAAATGTACCTTAGTCCCTATAAAATTATATTCCAAAAGATTATGGGTGTGAAAAATCTCTAAGTACTCGATTTTCGAATTTTAGCGCAACCCCTCTTGATTCATGTCGTGACTTTCTACTAACTTTAAACGTGTTTATCTCAAAACTACATTTTTCAAGACGGCCGGACTCATAACTCAAACAAATTTCAATCGATTCACTTGAAATTTTAACTGTATATTTAGAATTACATTTCTGAGGCACCACGTCAGATTTTTTAAATTATATTGCATAGCTCCTTTATTATAAACAATTTTCTGACGATTTTCTCATGGCACTTTATACTTTTTGTTTTAGAAATGCGCCATTTTGACAAAAAGTAATATATCAAAAAAATCCTACGTACTTCTGTAGCTATTCTAATATATAATCGAAAAAACTTTAATGTCTCATCATACCTCAAAAATTATAGGAGCTGTTGGTCCGGCCGTTGACCTTCCAGAAATAAAAGCGTCATCGGAAAAATGCTGCACAATCGCCATTGTGACATGTATCGCTGTGGAAAAATAATTTTGTATAGTCAATTATGTGTATAATAAAACCCCTATTTTGTAATTCCGATTTATTTTATGGTTTCGCTGAAAAAAATCACAAAATATGTCCTTTTTTGCCTCTAGAGTGGCCTAAGGCCTTAAAATAAAATTATTCATACTTTTCAAATAAATAATACGATTTATTAATAAATAAAAATGTCAGATCATTTTCAGACACCCGTTATATAGATCTACTTTAAAAAGTATAAATCGCTTAAAAAAGTATGACTTAGAAATCGATTGGAATCATATAATTGAAAATCCCCTGTAATTGTAATTTGTTATTTATTTTACTTGTTTTAGGTTATGGTTCAACACGCCGAGTTTTTTCTTCTGACTTTTAACATATTTTCGATTCGAACCTGCTATGAATTCTCAAACGACGTGCATCGAGAAACAGTGCAGAATCCAATTGGATCCCAATGAGAACTCCCTATGCGCGGTATCCTTCGAAAATCCCTATAGAGATATTGGTGCATTCTGGGTCTCCTCAACAAAATTTGTGCACGGCATCACGAAAGTATATTTTTTTTTGGGAGAACCATCGAATTCCGGTGGGGACTTTCAAATGACAAAATTCTCCAACGCCGTGAATCAGGAAATAGCGCGGAATCCATTTGGATTTCAATGTGGACTCCCTACTCGCAAATAAATTTCTGCACGGGCTTGTCTCCGGGCTCTTGTTTCACACGTCAGCGTTTTGCTCTTCGTGTCGAGCGGTTTAATTAGAGATTCGCGTGCAATATTCATGTGGACAAAGGGCTGATCCTCTTGATAGGGATGATATCGCTTCTGCGATAATGATATGCGATTATCCGGTGCGAATCGCTTCTCCCGTGATAATTGTAACACGTCGCAACGGGGAGATCCGTTATTCCTTTCAACAGCTCCATTTTTGGCCTTTTTTCGTTTCGCCTTTCCCAATATGTGTCGGAAATTGATTTTTGCAGCGAGCCAAAAGGGCCAGAGGGGTGAGAGGAGATGTATGAATGCGCTCGTCTCGTAATTACCGACACGCCAGACCACACAGGAAGAGAGAGAGAGAGAGAGAGAGAGAGAGAGAGAATGCAGTCCATACGCCGCTCGCGAGACACGGCTACGTCATTATCGCCTATTCGTGAAACGCCATGAATATTCGATATCCCATTGCCGTTGAGGGATAGGCTTCGGTGCACAAAGTGCTCTTGATGGCGGGACCGGATGAACACCGTCACGGGGAAACGTGAAGTCTGCTCCCGAGCCACAGAACAGGTACCGGATCGTTAAGGGACCACGGCATTGAAGAGCAAGAGTTAATCAGTTTCAAGCTAGAAAACTGAGGATGAACCGAGCGAACTATATGAGCTAGTTGGGGGCGAAATTTGACAGCCGCATCTTTCGATCGCCTTCATACACTATTCTCTCAGTATTCTAGCGTGGACTTGCCCAAATCGTATCAGAATCGCATTCCGCGAGTTACCCAGCTCCACTGATGGATGCGCAAATAAACCTACTGAACATGAGGTTTTGAATATTTTTTTTCTGATGGGAGTATTGCGATGATGAGGCCAGGATTTTACACGCAATTAAAACATAGTCTTGTCAAGCTTGAATTATTTTTTAATTTAAAAATATTTATCAATATTGAAGTTATTATTATTTAAAGAGAGCGCCGCGATTGCTGCATGGCCAATCGGTGTTGATGGGACTGGTCACTAGGGCGATCTGAAATTAAAAAATTACTTTTATCATAACGATAAAACTTTCGTACGACTGGATGATTTCGAAAAAAATTGAAAAATACGGAAATGGCAAGCTGTCGAAAGAAAAAGTTCGATTTTCGCTTAAACAAAACCACTTTAATCATTTGTTATAAACAAATGGATAAACGTATCCAAAAATTATCTGACCATACGATACAACATTTCGTAAGCTATACTCCGTCCGTATTTGAAGCGAATCAGTCGAATAGATTTTGAGATACAACTTGCACCATTTAGTAAACGTAGATTCAAGAAAAACGCAAAAGAAAAGAGAGTAAATATTGGCGCAGTGGGCGATCTGACGCCTCGCAAAGATCGCTATAACTCGGTAAATTTGTGGAATTTTTACATTTTTAAATCTTCCTTTTAAATTAAAGTTAAGAACTTAGGCTAAAAAACCGATCAAAGCCTCACATCCGAGTAGAAAAAAATGATTGGCCGTTTTTTTTTATTGGCTTAGATGATGTATACACATCACCAGAATGATGTAGAAAATAAATGAAATACTCCCAATAATCAACAATTTTAGTGTTCAACTTCAATATTTCATTGGTCACCCGTGAATAAACAATTACATTGAACCAAGTGATTGTTTTCTCCTCGAACAAGGTGTACTCAATGGAGTCGTAAAATTTATGCACCGCCTATAATTGATACCTAACCAAATTGATCTTGGCCCGAAACGAGCCCGATCAACTCTCAGCCTAGGCACAGTTAATTCCGTTCCTCGAACAACTCCCTTGTGGCTGCAGTGTTTTTTTGTGCTTTGAGTACGCAACAAAAAAAACAGCAATATGCCGAGTAAAAGCATTCGAGAAGAGGACGTGAGGGATAGGGCTTGTGAGGGACGGGGAAGGGTGTCCGCGAAAATCAGAGTCACGCGTGCATATACACCCACGGCCGCTACGGGCTTCAAATCGAATTCGTAATGGGGCGCATAGGCGAGAGTAAGTCATCGGGGTGTGCATTGGGCGGGGAATTTAGTATTGGTGAGCGTCGAGCCCACACCTGCAGATACAAACGGCCGTACAGTGGCCTGGAGATACGCGGATGCACGCGTGGGTGTACACGAGCCCCTCTCCTTCGGGCCTTCCATCGCGCGCCCACCGTCACCGCGATATTACTGGTATAAAGCGATGCGAGCATGAGGGAACTAGATATAGGGTGTATTCGACCGGGCGTTAATGCAGCTTTGGAGCCTTCTCTCCTATCCCACCGGAATGTCATCCACTTTGTGCGCGAGAGAGCCGGCAGAGCAAAGCTACGGGGTGTATGGAGAGCGATGTGGAAGGGGCGGGAGGGGGCGAGGGTGTTCATCGAACTCGCGGACAGTGCTGTAGGTTCTGATGCTGCCGCTGGTTGATGGCACCCCTACCCAATTCAGAACCCCCTGCCTGGTATCGCATATTCATGGAATCTGCAAATAGTCGATAATCACGGTAGCAGTACAGAGGGTTCTATAGGTATACGGTATGTGCTCCAGTGTCTCGGCGATGGTGTTGGCAATACCCGTTCGAGCTCCCATATTTACTCGTACAGGCTACCATAGTAGCATGCATATGCGTCAACTGAATAAAACTTATCCTCTTGGCTGGTAGAAACCGAGGATAGGATCGTTAGTTCGCTTCAATCGTCATCCTCGAACAACCGTCCAGTCGGAATTTCCAACTTGCCAGCTTGTACACACTCACACACACGCACACACACACACAGGCACTTTGATGACGAAAATTGTGGTAGTTTGAGGGGTTGTTAATAAATGGTATATCGAATGACCATTATCCTGTGTCGAAAGGGAAGACGTTTCCACGAGCCATTACCAAATCAGATCAAGGCAAAAACGATAACAACGTGGCTGAGCCAACATGTTGATATCTTCCCTCCTGGCTCTTCCCTCAAGAGTGTCTTCTTGGCTGTGACATCTCACCGGACGTGCTGATACTGCAATAGCGAGGCGTGGGGCTACCGGCTTCCAGGTAATATCAACGGTAGATGGTTGCCCACCGGGTTCCAAAGTTCTCTCTCTCTATCTATCTTTCCCTGTACACTGCAAGCCAAAGGAGCATGCCTGGGGTTCCTACAGCGGTGTCAAAGCTTGTCATCAGCGGTTCAACCACGGTATCGCACGAGCCTCGGTGTATATAAGATCGATCTTTAAAGCGGAACGTTACCTTCGACATTGTAGACGAGCCAGGTCCCGTCTATCAACCTTGATGAGACTATCGTAGAATTCAGCCGGGAAGCCAAAGGGCCTCGTTGCAGAGATGATGAACAGGTTTGTGAAGCCCGTTTGTGCCCCCCCCCCTCTTTTCCTTGTTCACCATCGCGCCGAGCGAAGCGAGCAAATGTTGATGTAAGACCCTAGGCTGATCGTTGCTGTTGCAGGGCCGTCTCCATATACCGGGATTTCTCTCACGGCCTTAACTACGTTCCAGCGTGGTTCGCTCGTTGAACAAGCCTGTTCCGTTCTCCTTCTACTCTGTCTCTCTCTTTCTCTCTCTCTCTCTCTCTCTCTCTCTCTCTCTCTCTCTCTCACTCACACACTCTGCCTCTCGCTATCTGGCTCACCTGTAGTTTGCCCGTTCCTCAAGGCTCAGTCTCACGAATCCTCTATGGCTCCCATCCATCCCCTGGTATATACGATGTTACCGGCAGCAGCGTTAGCGGCTTGACCCGTCGTCAATCGGGTTATTGCGAGAGAGAGAGAGAGAGAGAGAGAGAGAGAGAGAGAGAGAGAGAGCTTGGTGCGACCGATCGATGAGGTATCTATCTTCCGGCATCCCCTTCCTCACTTCGTTGACCATTCAGGTTGGATGGAATAATTTAATGTCGGTTGCGACAATCCGATCGTCCCTAATCACCCTAGTAGGGTGGACCTTCTGTCGAAATTGACCCGTACTTTTCTCCTCCTACGAAGTAACGAGATTCCTGAAATGGAAAGATTCGATAGTAGATGTAAAGAGGAGGTAAGCGTGTATGCAGAATTTCGGTTGCGAATCAGAAAGCCCCGAGCTATCGTCATTTATCAATGCCATTATGTGGTTCGCTATTCTCGAAGTTCCCATACGTTCGTGCTTGAAAGCCGCAATAGGGTTTGCCGTGGGACCAAGCACCACGTTTCTCTCTGTCTCTCCCCGCCCCCTTAGCCATACTCTCTACTGTTCATGCTGGTATCGGGAACTATCATTCCAGGATGCGGCGACCGTCCAATGCGGTTCTATTCGTCGTTGGAAGCTTAATGACGATGTAAGACCTCAAGCGACGCACGGGTATCCATCGTTGTATTTCTCCCTTGTTCCTCTCTCATGCAACTTGCAGAGCTCTGCTGTCCCAGTTGGGGGGGGGGGGGGGGGCGAAGCCGGGCTCCATTCCTTCACCACTTACCTCTGGCGGGTCTCTGGGTCAATAGTAGTTTCGACACAGCGTGGAGAATGTCGAGACACAAACCAGAGTACGATCTTGGAAGCCTCTAGCGACTCGGGTACAATTGCCATTCCAATTTCTACTTGATTGCGAGTGCAGGACTTTATACGGTATCCTTCTTACAGCCCCGTTAATCTTGTTCCTCGTTCCACAGAGTTGGTCGATCTCTTGCTCTTTGGCCATGATGGAAATTGGCAAGTTTGCGGATTATCCCTGAAAACGTTTACGCTGTTAAGCACACGGCGCTGTTGAACCTGTCTTATTGTAGATTCCGTGGCGATGCAACATCCGGTAACTCCGGTGATCATAATACGGGACCGCAAGTGGTCCCCTGTACGCGGAAAAAGCCGGAGCCTATCAATTCGAATCGTTCCGGGTTGCTGCTCGACAAGGTACGACATGCGAAAATTGCTGCGGGACTCTCGCAGCCCCCAAAGTAGCTGTATGCACGCTGAAAGCAGATTTCAACGCGTATGGCTGGATATGAGGCTGCAGGCTCGTATAGACCATGGCGTACGATGTAATTTGGCGTCTGGCTTTTCAGCCACGTCGAAATATACGTTCACCTACCGCACAGCTGCACGGAAACCTCTGCGCTATCGGGTGAAAAAAGTGGTCCTCGTTTCGAGATACTGAAATATACATGTGGTGCATGAACACTCTTGGCAAGAAACTCATCGCCCCATATCTCCTCCCTTCCTTTCTGCGGTTGCTTCGTTGCGATTATCGTGCAACCAGATGAGTGAGTCAGTGGCAGAAAGAATCTCCGAGAAAGCAGGCGAGCGGACGAAAGGGGAATGCAAATTGAAATTTTATCCGGGCACAGTTGAGCTTGGAGAAGTCATTGGGGTCCAGAGGCGTCTGAGCTTTTCCATACTGCTGAAGAGTTAAATCTCGCACGGAAAAGCTTCCCAGATAAGAGCTTTCATAAAGTAGTGATGTCACCTCTATTTTTAGCCGATCATTCATTCGGATATGCGGGCACACGCTTGGGGGAACACGTGTATCTGGATGGTTACAGCGCCTGCGGCTGTGCTACAGGCATCTGAAAGGGGGAAGGAGAGGATTTTGAAGCAGACAGTGCCTGTGTAAAAATTGTCATAGGGATCTAAGTAGATTCCCATACTCGTCCTCAATTCCTGATAGGGATCCAATAGGCCATCGCGTTGAATCTCTATACTAAAATGTCACGCTCGTACATTGGATTGTAATCGGGATCCCATTTGAATCCTGAAGAATACGAATGTAATTTTAATTCTAGAGGATACGAATTCCATTTGAATCCTAAAGGATGCCCACATTATCGAAGAGAACCCGACTTTCTCGTGACGTACGAAAAGAAGTCACGAGAAAAAAAATCCGTTTTTTCTCGTGACTTTTCACATATTTTCGATTCAAACGTGATGAGATTCTCAAACAGCCTTCATCAGTGAAAAACGCAGAATCCAATTGGATCCCAATGAGGACTCTATATATGCGGTGTCCCTAACAAATTCCTATCGAGATGTGGGTGCATGAAATCCCTATAGGGATGTGGTAGGATCTGGGAACTCGCCAACAAATTTCTGCGCGGGTATAGCACGAGGCACGACGCCCACGATGACTCAAGCTCTCGCAACGTAATGCGATATCGTGCATGTCCAATTACACGTCAGATGGAAATTGCCGGTTAGCGAATAGGGCTGGGGTGCAGAGAGAAAGAGAGGGTGGAAATTGAAGTTTGCGTCTTGCCTCGGTGGGGTTGATCTCCAGAGTCTGGAAGCTCCTTCTGATGAGTCGTCCAGAGCTTTTTTCGTTCCGCATACGGATGCAGCCCTGCCTCATTCTTATCAACGAATCGTATTAGCTATCGATGGCTGATATATCTCCGTCTGCAGTGAATCGAGGGGACACTGGGCATCATGACCAATCTTCAAGGATCAGGTGGTTCGCTGTCACTCAATAGGACTTTTGTTTGGGTCTCATCCATAGTATATCCTGTTAACATTTGGCACCGAATCTCCGCGCAATGCCAAAGTGCGATCAGGCGCAACTGGAATATTGCCTTGGGGTGATTTTTCCGCAAGGGTGGCAGGCCGACACAAATGTCAAAAGGGGAAAAACAGTAGGATACGCACAAGTTGGAGAGCACACCAAGGGGTTTCTCCGTCTCTTACATTCTCGAAACGGAGGAATTCGCTGGACGGGGAAGCACCTTCTGCTCCTCGTGTCAAAACAGACTGAAACCGATTCCAAGCTCCACAAATGTCCCTTCTAATTAGTTTTCTCGTCTGGCGTCTTCGGCTCATCTCGAGTGTCCCTCCGAATCCCAGGAATGCGCCGGTAACCAATCTCATTTCCGATACTTCTTTCTTCACTTGACTTCGGCTGGGATTACTCGTCAGGAGGGACGAAGAAGATCCGAATTCAAATGTGATGACTATACACGAGGTCTGAAAGAGAAAGAGAGAGAGAGAGAGAGAGAGAGAGAGAGAGAGCCGGCTGTTTGGAAGGGGCCATGGAGAGAAATGGATAGGACGAAAGAGTGTGTCGCGAACACACGCTATCCCGACTCGTTTATATCTCCCCTTAACAATGAGCTCTTGAGTAATTATTCCACAGAGAATAAGCTTTCCGAAGCGAATCATAGGGTGGGAGGGGACGGTGGAGAGGGAAGCTAAAAGTTCGAGATATCCTCGGATATCCCTGTCACTGTAATTAGAATAAATTTCCCCAATGAAATTACCCTCGCACGAATTATATATGACGTCATACTCCAAGATCGTATTATCTCCTTACGTCACCCTCGCCCTTTCGCTACTCATGCACGTAACTTGATTCTCGATAAGAATGAGGTAGCATCGTCTGGAGGAGATATCGGACATGCGGCGAGCTCGGGAAAGTATCCAACGCAGTGTGGTCGAATGTTTAGAAAAATTAGAGAGAAGTTGTATGCGAGCGAAAAGGGCGATCAGGGAAAATTGATGGTAAAGGTAAACTACCGTTAGCGTTTGGTCGTTTTACTTGTTTGGAACCCCCTCTCTCTCTCTCCCTCTCTCACGCGCGCGCTTGTGCTCTCGTTGGCACACAGCGGCTTCGTATATTAGCTCAAGGGCTTGCTACATACGTGGCTCGGTATACCCGCCTGTATATATCGTTAACAGGCAAAACCGTTCCCTCGCGCGACCTATATCTCCCGCTCGTGGTGGCTTTCACCCCATACCCGCGTATGTTATTTGCGCACCGCGCACTCGTGGTTATACATTATAGATTAGAGGTGATCCTCGTTACATTTTTCACGATAAGCGTAACATACCAGTCCAATCCCCACCGTGTGCAAACATCCGCCCACGAACATCCCTCTAGCCTTGGCTTGCCGCTTCCCCACGATTTAGCTCTGTGTGTTTGTGCGTGTGTACGCTTTTTGTCTCTTGTGCAAACGATTCGACCTATACTTTTTTTGTCGCCAAACACTCCTCGAAGTCTCCAACTGAAGACACTTTCTAGAGAATTATGCGACACGTGTTGGAGGATTCTGATCGAGTGTTTGAAGGAATTGCGTTTTGGTGGAGCTTAAGATTGTATGTTGGAACCGAGCAGGATCGTCATAGGATTCATTTACTGGAATTGATGAAAACACAGTCCAAAGAGTTATACGACATGTGTTGGAAGATATTGATCAAACGTTGTTCGAATGAATCGCGTTTCGTTGGTGCTTAAGATTGTGTGTTGGAACCGAGCAGGATCATCAGAAGGATTCATTTACTGGAATGAATGAAGACACCTTCCAAAGAATTATGCGATACGTGTTGGAGGATTCTGATCGAGTATTTGAAGTAATTGAGTTTTGGTGAAGCTTAAGACTGTTTGTGGGAACCGAGCAAGATTGTCAGAAGGATTCAGTTACTGGAATTGATGAAGATACAGTCCAAAGCATTATGTGATATGTGTTGGAGGATATTGATCAAACGTTGTTCGAAAGAATTGCGTTTTGTTGGTGCTTAGGGGGAAATACATGTGGACGATGAAAAAATAGCAAATTTTAATCTTTTTTTTGTTAGAAAGGAACAAAACCTTTCGCATTTACGAAACTTAAGCCACAAATTATTATATAATTGAATAGTTTGAATAAATGTTTTCACTAAAAACTATTGCAAAATGGCGACGTTATAGCGTAGTGTTCCAGAAAGGTTTTGGCGGCAGTTGTCCGTTTGTGGGAAATCCAGCGACTTCGATATTGATCTGAAAAATATTAGTAAAACATTTGTAGTATTTAAACATCCAAATGGTGAACTTATAGCTAAAAAACGTTTGAAGAGTGGAAAATTAAAAAATAGGACACCAGAATTTTTTCAATTCACTTTACACAACATTTTGCGTCTTTTTTGCAATAAAAAAATCATTTTTAAAAGTAATTTTCAGAAAGTACACAGCACATTTTCGCAAACTTTACGCACACTCGAATCTTGCAATCTCGCGGCAAGTGAACTGCGAACAAATTTTCATCCAACCAACGCCATCTAGTTCGCGTAAATTGCACTAAAATCCATAGAACGGTTTGTAGCCGTCGTATGACATTGAAAAAAGCATAAAATGTCAATATGGAATTTTGCGAGGACTTAGAGGGTTTGTTACAGAACTGTCATTCGGTGATATAAATAGTTGAGATTTATCGTAGCACCTATCAGGCTCATCAGAAAGTATCACCTACTGAAATTGACAGTTATCAGGTATGATGATCATAATCGTGTATCAGCATTAGATAAAGTGAACAACTTTCAAAAGTTCTCCTCTTCATTTTTCTTTTAACGGTAATTTTTCTCTGGCACTCAAGTCTTCGTGTTTGTCCACTCATCATGCCAAAAAGGCTAATGTCTCCTTGCTGATGCACGCTCAGGAACGAGACCGAAGCTCACTCCACGCTGGTTAGGTTGGACGAACGAAAAAAAGGCATTTCAAGAGAGACGTTGGATAAAAATTTACGTCCATTAACGTCCCTGTTGTTTAATGTTCGAGACCTGAGGCAACGAGAGAGATAACGGGCGAGAGGGAGAGAGAGGGAGAGGGAAGGGGAGAGAGAGGATCTCGTTCAAGCACTCTAGCATAATACGAGTGTGAAAACGCAGTGAGTTGGTTGACGCAAGCAAATGCATCCCGTACATGAAAAAAATTGAGAAAAATGTACCGAGAGCGAGAGAGAGAGAGAGAGAGATAGGGAGAGAGAGATAGAGAGAGAGAGATAGAGAGAGAGAGATAGAGAGAGAGAGATAGAGAGAGAGAGATAGAGAGAGAGAGATAGAGAGAGAGACATAGAGAGAGAGAGAGATAGAGAGAGAGAGAGAGAGATAGAGAGAGAGAGAGAGAGAGATAGAGAGAGAGAGAGGAGAGAGAGGGAGGGAGGGAGGGTCTCACGCATCCACCCAAAATTTCCCTGCAGTGTCGTTATTCGTCTGTCGCGTGATATTCAGCAAAATTTTGAGATGTATACGAATGTGGAGTGACATATATGCCCGGCTATATTTTCGTTAAAAGAGACTTTTATTTCCAACGTATGCGTCACCTGCAGTGCGTAAAAAAAAATCTGTATCCTGCGTCCATCCCCCGGTCATATGTGTAGAGAGTTAAGCGATTCAGCGAACAGTTATATCTAAATTAGAGTGACGTTCGGCTGTCAAAGCAAAATTTTCTAGGGCGTATATTTTTTCAATCATATGATGAACGTCAGTGATATCATTGACATCAATGATAATTCTATACGCATATTATCAATGAGATTTCACAGTGGTAGAGTCCAGGAAGCAAAAAGAAAAACATCGTCTTCGCTTTTGCAAGTTCTTTGAAGTGTTCGGTGGATAGATACCCAGGGCATGAGTATGGGAGAAGAGGGAAAAAGCTCCAGTGCGTTTGAAGTCTCGAAAAGCTCGTCTGGCTCTCGGGGGTCTACCAAACACGAGAGGGAGCGATATATAGAAGTGGGAGTAGTAAAAGGGCAAACATGAAATATCGCTTCCTCGGGGCTTCTTCGAGCACGGCATACATGCATGCACGTAAAAGTTTCGTACGGTTTGTTGCTCTCTGTACCTTTCCGCTTCGGCCCCTTCTCTCTCTCTTTCTCCCTCTCTCTCCCTCTTTCTCGTGAGAAAAAGAAATGAAATGGAAGAAGAGATCCGTCGTCGATGCGACGACATCGACTTGGTACGATTTTCCGTCTACTCTTGGTCAGTTCGGCAAGGAGCTTGGGCGTGAGTTCGAAAAATGATATACGTCGCTGCCTCTCGTTTTGACAAAAAGGAATAAGTCGATCCTGCATCCCACTTGGAACTTGCATGTAATATCATAACTGTTTTTCTGCAAAAAAATGTAACGTGTCAACATTGAGTTGTTGCGAAAGTTGTTGAGTTGTCGAACTCTGTACTCTCGTTTCGTCGTTGCAAGGTGCCTTGGAAACTCAGTATACATGAAGTCTTCCATGATAAACAGGTATAACAAACCTTAGACTATGTCAATGCTATCCATCAATCTATGTTACGCTTTATGTCATTGAACTGCCCGTACGAGAACATGTAATTTGATGAATTTGTTAGCTTAGAATTAGTGGGCTCAAGAATTTTACAGTGTATCAATGCTTTACGCTGGATGCCACACGAGGACGTGAAGCTTGATTACTTTTTTGGTGGACAATCATTGGGTTTAAATCTAAAAACGTTAACAAATAAAAAAATAGTATTAGAATCTTCAGAATCTAACCCTAAAGAAGAAGAACTAGAATCTTCGGATTTGAACTCAAAAAAGGAAAATCAGATTTTTCAGATTTTTACCCAAAAAGAAGAATTAGTCTTCAGATTCTAACCTGAAAGAGAAGAATTGGAATCTTTAGATTCCATTGCAAGAGAAGAGAATTAGAATCTTTACATTCGAACGCAGGAGAGGAGAATTGGAATTTTTTTATTCAAGCCGAAAAAAAGAAAATTAGGATCTTTAAATTCTAACTTAAAAAAAGAGTCGGAATCTCTAGATATTCTTACCCAAACGACAAGAATCATAACCTCCAGACTTTAACTCAAAAAGAAGATTTATAATCTTCAGATTCTAACCCAAGTAAGAAGAATCAGCATCGTCAGATTGCAACCCAAAAGAGAAGAATTGGAATATATTGATTCGAACCCAAAAAAGGAGAACTAGAATCTTCACATTCTAACCCAAAAAGGAGAATTGGGATCTTTACATTTCAGACAAAAAAATTAGAATCTTCAGTTTCTATCTGAAAAAAGAACAATTAGAATCTAGAGATTTCAGACCAAAAGAAGATAATTCGAATTTTCAGATTATAACTGAAAACAAGAGAATGGAAATCTTTAGATTCTAATCCATAAAAGTAGAGTCAGAATTCGATATTCTAACTCAAAAGACAATGAATAGATCTCTAGAATTGATTAGCAGGCTTTGTAGTAAGACAAAGAAGATTCTCCATTTGATGCGTTAACATCCCACGTAGTGGCAGCACAGTGATATGAGGTTAGGCTACATGACTACATATGGTAGGCTACATCGTCAAACAAAGGGTGAGATCGCAAGGGATGAAAGACGAAGTAGCAGAGCGCGAGAGTTGGAGCGAGAGTCTGGGAAAGCGTTTCTCCCTACGTGATCAATTCGACGAACGACTCCGCCGGGAGATTCTCGCACGCGAGTTTCTAACCGGCTGGCTGATCTGTGTGCGGTCGTTTTCCACGTGTTCGTGATATTCGTGTGTCCCGTACATTGGTGGAAGGTATGCACCAGCGAAATATTATCGGCTAACAGCCTGGGGATATATAGAGTGTGCAGCCGGCGAGAAGCTGCGCTCCCACACGGGCTGGAAGTCGAACGTCAGCGAAATGGCAAACTGGTGGAAGAATGGCCGTTGAACTTTGAACCGTCTATAACGCGCTTAAAGCTTTTCCGAAGCGTCCACCATACCCCTGAAACCCTTTCGGGCTCTGAGTTAAAATGCTTTACGGCACAGCCGCGTTTGGCTAGTAGATAAATAGTAGCCGAGTTTGCGAGGTCATGCGACCCCACGAAGAGAGATTACGACAAAAACCTGATCCTTTGGCCATTCGGACTTTATTAGTCGCGTGTACAATCCCGCTGAAAGTGGTAAACTCGGCCAGCGGCACGACGGCTAATGGCGGAAAAAAATCGATGGTCGCATTGACGACAGGAGTGTAGCCAAAGGTCGAGTATCGCGGGAACTCGTCCGAGACACTGAGTGTAACCTTTCAATGCACCCCCACCCCCCCTCCAGCGCGTCTGTACACAAATACCTGCAAAGAGAAGAGCCATCGGGTCTGGACAAGCGAGGTCGGTGGGTGTTGAGCCAAGAGGGAAAAAAGCTCGGATGACAACGCGATGGTTCGATCGTGCGGATGGCGAACATCAATACCAGCACAGGAATCAACCCTCGTGCACATGCGGGTCCGCAACCTTGAGCTTTTTTTCGGTGCACAGCCAATGAGGGCATCGCTACTGATAGGGGCTGAAGGAACCTTAAAGCTACACGGTGCGACAGAGACGGCGATGCACTCTCCCGCTGGGACAATCTAGGCACTCCAGCAGCCTACGACTGTGTCAACAAACGACTGAAATTTTGATCAGCCAACCCTTAAAGACTACAGGGAACGGTTTTGTTTTAGTTTTCTTTTTTCTTTTTGCTTTTCTTCGTCGTGGCACAACGAGAACAAGAGAATATAGCGTTTACATACGGCACCTAAATAAACAATGTACTAAAAAGGGATGTAAGGAAAGGATACGAGGGGGGAACGACTCCCTAACGAAAGAAGGAGATGGGTTATAGCGACGGGTTGGACGCAGTAAAGGGACTATAAAATACTGTAAGAATCCCTTATCCGCGTATACCGCGAGAAGTGTATATACTTCGAAATGAGTTTGCCAGAGGGGTGCTTTTCCCTCGTGGAGTAAGCGTCTGAGCTCCCTGTGTTGAACAGAACCCGGGAGAAGACGACGGGAAGACAGTAGTGGTGGAGAAAGGGTGAGAGAGGGTGTGTGTGTATCAAAGTGAGAGCGAGAGAGAGAGAGAAAGAGAGAAGATTCGAGCTGATCGTTTATACTCGACTCACGTTCGTAAGTAGTATAGCCCTTTGGTATGTGCAGACGAGTATACGGGAGCTTCCCCATCCGAGAGTGAGAGCAACACACACTCGCTCCCTCGGGCAGGGGTAGGATATATTGTGGAGTTGAGTGGCGAGGGTGAGTGCAAAAAAGAAAAGAGTGCGGTGAGTGCACCATATGTATAGCACGGTGAAAAATATATCCAAGTAAAGTATTTTTCGCACTTTGTATTGTACCTGCGTGGAATATTTTTCAAATCATATTTTGTCAAAAAACGTTGTTGATAAGAAAGAAAGCAATTGGTTTCTTTTGTCAGAGCCTTCCAATGGCTGGAGCTTCAACGTGTGCTTCAAGGATACTCTAAAAAGACTCGGAAACAATTGTAACCGGATGTAAAAATCAGCGATATGAAATTTCGGTGGATTCACCGCGATTTTTATGACACATGAAGACCCAGCTGGATTACTGTCCTCTGATAATGTGCTCGGAATGGGAATTCAGACGGAGAGTATGCCGAATGGTATTTCGTGCTTTAGTCTTTCGTGTCTTCGTGCTCTCTGGGCTAGAACGAAGGAGCGAGCGAGATGTAGCAGCCTCGTCGTTGGAGACGTTGGAGGAGCAGAGCAGGGCAGAAAAGAGAAGCGAGTATACCTCTACACATCGGAGGAGAAACAGCAGCCAGACACGAGAAAAGACAGACAAAGAACGAGCAAGAGAGAGAGAGAGAGAGAGAGAGAAGGGTAAAGTGTGTACATGGGGTAAATCCTAAGGGACGAAGACCCGGGCTGATGGAGGGTTGAATAAACCATAGAAGAGCGTGCAGGAACGGCGACGCAGCGAAAGAAACGTGGAGACAGGGATGAACGAGAGTGAGAATAGGTAGAGAGAGGGAGAAAAACATAGGGATGGTGTGGGAGGACCTGGGGAACGAGAAAGATACTCGAACGTCTGGATAGCGCTTTATACACTCGGATTACTTGAGAACGAAAGGGCTTCAAACGTTTATACTTTTGGCAGTGGCGAGTCCTTTTGCTCGACAGCCTTCTATACACTCGCAGGGTTGGAGGATTGGGAAGGGAAAGGGGTTCCCTTGAAGGGTGAGCAAGGTGATGCTGTATGGCCCCGGCTCGTAGGGTGCACCGGCACCACCGGATTACCATAAGTCCACTTAGGCCAAGATTGGTCTTGAGAACTCTCATTTCAAGGTGGATATATACTGCTATAAGCTCCACACTGTAGCTAGGATTCTCCTGTTACTGCTCTTCTGGCGTAACACCGAAACGGAGATCGACAGAGACGGACGGGTGAGGAAGAAGGAGAACCTCGTATACGACGTGAAGGAATTCCAAGGGTGACATCGTTTACGCGCCTTGATCCGCGCTCTTTTTTTCCCCATCCCTTGAGTCTCTCCTTGCCTCACCAGCCAGATCCATCCTCCATCAAATACCTCCAGGCTGTATAATGTCGCTCTCCACCGACTTCTTCCTCTATACAGCACGTTATAAAGCCTCGTTTCTTATCACTACTCTTTCCTTCCTTCTCGCCCACCCTTGCCGCCACCACGGAGCGCTTTAAACGGGCCCCGATTGACGTTCCGCAGGCAGCAAAGTCACTTGTTAACGTCGCTCGAGAAATAACGCGATTCCGATGGTGAAAAATAGCTTTGGTTAGAACGCTCATTTCATCCGCTGGCCTCACGACTTTCCTAGCCTTAGGGAGGAAAAAACGGCGGGCACCTTTAAACTTCACTATCAAACTTCTTTGCCCTTTATTCTCGTTTTTCTTTTACAAGGCGCTTCGACACTCAGATCAGTCGAATGGAAACCATTTAACTCAAAACTGTATCCCGCGAGCACTAGTGCTTAACACTTTTTTTTTCGAAGTTCCACTGTCTTCCAATAGCCCAAAATCGTTCTAAGTTAGAAGAAACTAAAGTTATGATGAAGTACCGGAATCATTTCAATCTTCGCATAATCTTCTACTGTCGAGTGTTGCCCAACCGCCAGGTCCCTGACGATTATCCATAAATTACCCATCAGCCTATCAAACCCAAATGAACTCGTCAACGACTTACCCTAAGATACCGCATCGAAAGCATTAATCCTCTGGCGATCTTTCTGAAGTTCCGCGTCTTCCCAACAGTCAAAAATTAAAAAAAAAAACAGTCCTAAGTTAAGGTAATAGACTCGCCAAGGCATTTTTCTATAGATTTTTTTTATTATTTTAGGACTCATTCAGGACCTTATTAAATGATTACCTGCACATTTTCAAAAGGATTCACCGTTCCATTTTTAAGATATTGGCAATCACAGATTTCATGGTTTTACACACGGTTTTATGGGGAGTAGTGAAAAATTTCACATTTCACGCAACAACTTCAAAACTTTTCTACAGATTTTTTTTTTAATTCCCAATTACAGAGAAACATAAGACAAAGTAGGTAAACAAAAATCATGAATTTTGACCGTCTAGTTTCAGAGATATAGTGATTTAAATTAAGCAATGTCTATCGACGCTAGCGCCACGAAACACCTGGAGCAGACTAGAACTAGATTACCGTATTGTGTGCATATCCGTATACGCAGAGTACCTACGCATTAGTAGCCGGAATGGATAGTCTGATACAAAAGTGAGGGTTAGGTGAACATTATATTAGGCGTTTTACATCCAACATCATAAGGATATTTTGCAACATTTCGAAGCTTTCATCGATTGAGCGGAGAATAAACTTTTTAACGTGACTGTGGCGAGACTACTACCTTAAAAAAACCAATTGCACAAAATCATGCTGGTTCCATGCCTCCGCATTCTTCTGATGTCCGTCATGTACTCCAATCAGCAGGTCCCTCAATCTAATGATATAGTGGAATTGACACACCCATTTCATTTCATTTCCAAACATCGGGTCGAAAACCGTGCCCCGAGTGCACTCGGGCCGGACGTTGTGTACGAAGTTCTACTGTCTTCCAATGGCCCAAAACCGTTCTGAGTTAGAAGAAAATAAAATTACGCTGAAATGCCAGACTCATTCTAATCTCCGTACAATCTTCTACTATCAAGTATTTTCCAATCGCCAGGTCCCTGAAGATTATCCACAAATGACTGATCAGCCTATCAAACCCAAATGAACTCATCAATGAATTACCCCAAAACCCCGCGTCGAATGCATTCATCGACAGACGCTCTTCCAGAAGTTTCAAGTTTTTTCAACATTAAAAAATCGACCCAAGCTAGAAAAAATTCTTCACATTCTTTTGCCGTCCATCGTGTGCTCCAATCAGCATGTTACTCGAGCCCGTCCACGGATGATCAGAGCTGCAAAAGCTCGAAAATCCAAGTAATTCGAAGGCATACACTCGAGCCCACATTTGTTTTCCGTTCAAATATTGACGAGAACGAGGCGGTAAATTTGGCCCGCTTTTTCCAGAGTCACGCACGTATACGTGATACGTTCTTCCAGTATCTCCAGGAGATTGTGGCCTTGCGGGATAATACCGAGCAGCGGTTGTCTCATTCTCTCGTTACCGTACACGCTATCCACACACATAGCTACACACGTATACGTATCGCAACATAGGTGTGGGTGTGGGCGTGGAGGGTTGTGCCTATTCACCACGTACCACGGAGCGGCTGCACACGTACGCATATAACTTTATACCTTAGGTATACAAGGTGCAGAGCCCAAGGAAGAGAGTGAGAGATACAAGTCGAAAGATGGGCGTACATAGGTAGAGAAATAAGGAGCGTGGAAGGCTTCTCGGTAAAATGAAGCCTCCTCCTACAGCAGGGATCTCCCAACCAGCCATAGGAGCCTCTGCCAATGTATGCACTCATACCAACAGGACGTATACCAGAAACGGGAACCGCAAGCAATTCAGCGTCCGCAGTGAGTCGTAACGTTTGATCACTGTGCTCAATGCTGCTGGGGCTCACGTACACTTGGCTCAATGTTCCTCGCTATACGTCGACATGTTCCAACCCGATGGTTGAGCGAGCTGCGTACACACACACACACACACACACACACACACACACACACACACACACACACACACACACACACACACACACACCGAAAGCTCCGCAGATTCGTGCCACAGGATTCTCGCAGGAAGCGAAAGGGGCGGTCGAAGAATCGTGACCGTAAACAAGTGCCGGCGATAACGAAGTGTTAAACATAGACTGGCTAGGCAGTTATCGGTTCGCTCCATTCTCGTCCTTCAATGGGCACATCTCTACAGATATGTGGATAGATTTGTAGAAATCTCCCAACGCTTCAAGGCTTGGGGGAAAAACTGCCAGCAGAACACTGTTTCGAAAGACTTGCTTGCACATGTCCTAAACCAACCTGGCGGAAGAAGATATGCCCAAATTGGACATCAGCAGGTCTGGAAAAAAAACGAGGCACCGTGGGTAGTTCAAGTTGAGCGAAAATGCGGTTAAATTACAACAGGTTCTTTTTGGGGTCTTTAACTGCGAACTGGGGCTTAACCCCATTATTTATCGGGTCTTTCAACCCTGCCGGCTGGTTGGAAAATTTACACGTAAATTGAATCTGTCCAGGATTTTTTCGCGATACACGACTTTGAGGTAAAATCCGCAGAGTTTCGTACGCCAGCCGGGATGGTGCTGCTTCTTTGCCTTTTCTCTCCTACTCGCTCTTGCTTATTATTCATAGATTTTAAGCGCTTTTCTGGACGTTTACCTAGGCAGCCAAGATCTCTTCTCTTTCTTCTCTCATCGTCTTATGTCTCTACCTCTCTCGCCTCGTCCGAGCACTTTTTTTTTTATCCCGGAGATGCCACGCTCAGGACCAGAAGCGCCAGTGGTAAGTGGATGGTTGGTGGGTGTCCGTATACGATTTAATATAATGTATGTGCATACGGATCGCCGTGTTAAGATCCAAGGCGCCTACATACGGTCATGAGAGGAAAGGGCGTTCGGATGGATCCGTAAATTAAGGGGTCAAATATAGGGTAGACACAGTGACCCTTTTGATTTGAATTGATGCCTCCTTGATTAAGAGAACGAGAGATGCGCCGGCATATATACCGTCCATATACAGTGGCAGTCTCTCTCATCTCTCTCTCTCTCCCTCTCTCGCTCTCCTTTTTTCTCTCGTCACAGCAGTCAGGCCGGATATGGATATTAACGTTCATGAACGCGCGCTCGTTGCAACAGACCATTCTTCATCCCCCTTCGTACAGTGACGGACCGAAAACCCCATCAAACTCTCTCTCTCTCTCTCTCTCTCTGTCTGTCTGTCTGTCTGTCTCTCTCTCTCTCTCTCTCTCTCTCTCTCTCTCTCTTTCTCTCTCCTCAATCGCTCACTCTGTCACCCTCTCTCTCTCTTTGAAACACTTTCTGACCTTCTTACTCGTTCCCTCTTAATATCTTTATTAGCTGAATACATTATATTATTTATATATTCACACTGAGCCCTTTCCTGGCCGCGTGAACGTGACTATTACATAGGCCAGGGTGTGTTGGACGTTTGTTTGTAAAGTGTGGGCGAACACGCTGTATCTGGGTGATGGAAGAAATAAAGATAAGGGTACAGAAAGAGAGAGAGAGAAAAATAGAAAGAAAGAGACAGAGATATAAAGAGGGAGAGAGAAAGAGAGAGAGAGAGAGAGAGAGAGAGAGAGAGAGAGAGATAGAGAGAGAGAGTGAGATTCGAAAATTGCTTAATTTAATTAGGGGTTGCTACCCCTTCGTGCGGTGAGATGAGGGCCGCAAGGGCGCGTTCACCGTGGTTGTTAGGTATATTATCAGAGTGAGAGAGGGAGCCAGACGAAAAGTACCAACCGTACGTTGAGCCCTCGGCGTAACTATATGTAGACGTGATCAAAGTGTGCGTGTGTGCGTGTACGGTGTTACGGATGAGGACCGGGCGAGAATCATCAGCATTGCCCATCCCGCTAAGGGCCTCTGTACAAGCAATAAAAACTTTTCGCCTTTATGCCTCGTGTACATTAACCGAGAGGACTTTTCGTCTGTTGATGCGTCGAGCCTTTCTCTCAAAGTTTCCCTCCTCTTCCTCGACTCGCGCCATTCCTTTCTCACCCTTTTTCCTCCCCCAAGCGCGTGGATGAGCTTTCTATTTTTTTTTTTGTTTTCCGTCTCCGCGTGCTTTCCCGCCTCTCTGCTCGGTAGAGTCTGCAAACTCGTCGTTCCGTTTTGTGTCTCCAGAATATAAAAAATGTGTATGTGCGTGCGCGCACACTTGACGCGGTCTCTTCGTCTACGCTCGTGCGCGCAAATCACGTACGTACAATGCCACACATACGCGAGAACCTTGCAAGCTCCTCCCTTTTTTTTGTTTTGTGCATAATTATCATTACATTGCGCGCGAATCCTAGAGGGATAACAGGGCGGAGAGGCGGGTTGGCGCGAGTCACGCGTGTCGCTTCACTCGCGTATAAAGGAAATAATGACGGGGGGGGGGGGGGGGTGGAGGAGGAAAAGCCGTCGTCAAAATCAGCACAAATGAGCGGTGGAGCTGCTCAACGAGAATATGCAACTCCTCGAATAATAAGCCGAGCAAATGTATACGCGTGCAGTAACGAGTTATGAAAGCGAGAGACTCGCGAATGTGCCGCGGGAGTTTGCCTCGTTTGGGTTAGTGGAAAAGAAAAAGATGGAAGCGAAATAAATATAATAATAACAGCAGCAAGAGTAACAACAACAATAACATTAATCATTATTATATAAATAAACATTATTATTATTATTTTATTATTGAACTATGATATTAGTTCTATAATAATAATTTTCATCATAACAAAGGGTGTCTCAAAATGCCCTGACATTTTAAATTGCGCGCCATTTTTTTTGTGGCGAACATAGAGTACTAATCGTCGGCAACTTTCATCAGGAAGTATTGAGGTTTAGTCATGGAGAATTACACGATCGAGCAACGCATAGAAATGGTGAAAATGCAATGTCAAGCAATTGCATTTTTAAGATACTGCGATTTGGCATCATTGGATTTCTTTCTTTGGGGTTTTCTGAAAGGAAAAGCGTATGCCAATGATCCACAGACCATTCCGGGGCTCAAGGAAGCAATTGGACGCACCATTGATGAAATTAGTCCGCAATTATGCCAAAATGTTATTGAAGATTTCGTCAAATGAGTGAACGTTTGCAAACAGGGACGAGGCGGCTGTTTATCGGATATTGTTTTCCACACATAACCTCAATGTTTGTAACTTATATTAAAATGAAAATATTCGTATTTTTCAAACAAATAATAGCTTTTAGTAGTAAATAAAAATGTCAGGTCATTTTGAGACACTCTTTATATAATATACATATAATGTAATAATAATTATAATATAATAATGATATAATAATAACTATGACTGTGGAACTAATCATAGCAGCAATAATTACAACTGCAGCAATAGCAACAACAATAATCATAGTAATAATAATAACGGCAATAACAAATAAGAAATATCCATATATGACCATATCCGTAATGACCAATAAATGAAATAACCACAAATGACAGAAATAATAGTGATAATCACAGCAACAACGATTATAATAATTAATATAATAATAATAAAAACATACAGACGTGCCACCCACTATCTGCCGGATGAGCCACGGTACACAATTGTGATTATTACGTGACTACCCTGATACGACAGGTCCCATCCCTATACACGCACCCCTGCATGTTCATTCCCCTCGCCAATTAATTTGAAAGGTAAACTGCAGGAGAAACAATCAGCAAGATATTCGAGAGGGCGCAGTCATTGCAGTAACCCAAGAGAATTCCTGATGCCGGAGGGCTTTGGTGGCGGAAGAGAGGCGTTGGGAGAGACCGCGCCAATGGGAGTAGAAGAGAGAGAGAGAGAGAGAGAGAGAGAGAGAGAGAGATGCCCTGAAAGCTGTGTCTCTTTCTCTTTGGTTCGACGCTGAACGTACAGGGAAACCGCACTGCTAACAGGAGCAACGACGACGGCGCCACCACCGTCGTCGAAAGGGTGACATTTATAAGCCAATCATTGGACAATAGGCGACGAGAAGGCGGAAGTTTCCTCGCTATTGTCCCACGCGTATGTCTGAGTATACGTATATAACCTCACTGATATCGCATTACTATTGTTGCGGAAGCCCGTCGATTATCAACCGTACGACTCCGAAGAGCCGTTGGAAAAGAGCGGAAAAAAGAACGGCTTTGTGGGAATAAATTATATATGGGACGATCAAGATTAGGGGAGGGCTCAAGAGCACTTTAACCCTGGCTTCGCGCGAATACTTACATTCGACTTTGGGTTTACACTGACAGACAAAAGACTGTGGTATTTATAGCAAATGCTGATGCTACTGGATGGTCCAGTTGCAGTAACTGTAGTTTATTGGTAGGAAAATGGTAGCATGGCTGGCACAACTGTATTGCGATCGCCCTAGTAATCAACTGTGATCAGTTTCGGTAAAGTGTTTTTTTATAAGGTAGCTTCATTGGACTCCGATGTTCAGGTGAACGTGTCTCCAGATATTTTGTACTTTAGTATCGACAGACGTGGCTTGTGTCAACTTGGTGTGTGGCCCTGTACCACTACCTTCCAGCCAAAAGACTCCATGTCTGGATGAGACACGTGCTTCGAACAAGCAAGATAAAAATGGCCCGTGACGGGTTGGTTTGCCTATGTGTATTTCTTTAATCAGTCCATTTGGAAAAGAGCAGCTGAAACTTACTGATTGCTGACACGGTCTTGCGGTACCGCCGTACCATCCGAAACTATGTTTAGAGATTGGTTCAGACGATTCAAAGGTCACGATTATGGCCCGTATGACATGCAACGACCAGGTTAGCCGAAAAAAATTCAACATGCCGAATTGCAAACTACGCTGAATGAAAACTCTTCCCAAGCACTTGAAGAAGTAACTGAACAGCTCGAAGTTGATAAGTCAACAGCTTCCTAAAGTTTCCACATGAGGAAAATGCGGAAAGAAGGAAAATGGCTATCACACGAGCTGAGCGAGAACGCCATTACAAATTGATCAAACATCACACTTCGCTTGCAATGCACAGAAAAAAAGTCTCTTGTGACGAATTGTAGTTGGGAATAAATGGATTGATTTCGACAACTTTAACCGTGGGTTCATTCAGGCCTATGATTTTCTTTACATTCCAACGTAATGTGGATGGCACAACCACATTGTGATTGGCCTGCCAATATAATCCGTTTCACTATAATGTGCCTTCACTTTACATTCCTTCGCTACTTCAGCCGTACTGTTTTCTAACCGTAGTAAGCGTCAGAAAAGTGGAACTCACTCCATTGGAAGGAAAATCATAATGTGGATGACACTTATACTGTGATTGCATTGCCAATCGACTGTGCTAAGTTTCGGCATACTAGTTTTTGATACATGTGGAGGTTGCAAGTGCCATGGGCTATCTCTTGGGTGCCTCTCGCAATTACAGAGGCACCCTACTTTTATGAGCAGCTTTGTGTGGGTTTGTTTGGGTTTATCATCCCTTGGCCGCTTCTTGTTCTTGGCTGGTCAATTGGCATGTATATTGTATGAAATATAAACGGTATATTTGTGCACATATCTATATGTGCAACACATCCAGCGACTGCTATCGAACCTGCAGGAATTGAAAGCCGGCAGACTATGAGCGTTAGCCGATATTCCATTCTAGATCCGCAGGAAAAAAACTTTGATATCGCCTATCCACAATTCTCTCTCTCTCTCTCTCTCTCTCTCTCTCTCTCTCTCTCTCTCTACGATATTTCACCTCCTCGTTGCTATTTCCGTCGTGCTATCCTCGTATACCTAAAAACGGCTTCAAACGCCCCTCCTGGATCGGTTGTCGGAGATTCGCTTTTTTCAATTCGTTTTTTTTTATTATGTGAATGGAAAAAGGGCCCTAGCATATCGAGGAGAGGAATATCGAGAGGCGATATCTCGGAGGTATTTTCGAGGGCTCGGACGTACCTGCTGCAAAAATCTCACTCCTAAACCTCTCGTCTTGCGAGAGTTGCTACACGATGGAAAATACTTCCGTTGGATATCCTCCCATTCGTTTTATACACTTGTGCACCCTCCGTTGGCTTCACTCGATGCATATATGTATAGGATGCAAGTTCTTCGCTACCAACTATTCCTTTCTCTCTCTCTCTCTCCCTCCTTCCCCCTCTTCCTGTACGTGCTGTCGCATACATATTTCCAATTTAATTCGAGCACCAACGGTCGGACCAATTTCTTTTTAATCGCCATCAACGAATCCCTCGCGATATTCGCATTCCCCAGCTGTCTCAATTAATTAAACGAGATACACACGAACTCGTGACACCACAGAGTATCGACTGGACAATCCACGCAAAAATAAATTCGTCCAATAAGTAGCGAATAGATGACAAAAAAAACTGATTTGGCGACCAAAAGTATCTGGCGAATAGAAAATACCTTAAAGCAAACGTTATCCAATTATATGATTTTTTTTTAAGTCTTTCACCTCTTCCCTGTTGCCGGAAAAATCATTAATCTTTATCGAAGTTCTTATCAATTTATCCCACGGAAATATATATCCACGAGAGGGAATCATCCCTGATTTCTCTGATTTTCGCCGCTTCGATGCACGTATACATATTAATATGAATTAATTTTGCTAGCATGCACACGTATTGTTTGAATTACAGGTGGTGCGGTGCTGGAATTACGACAAACGATGCGCCGAGCGACCAGCAGGGAGGAGCTCATGGGATTGCCCTTCCAGAGTACACATATTTGCAAATGTCTTCTCTCTCTCTATCTCTCTCTCCCTATATATATATATATATATATATATATATACACACCCACGCACACACCCACACACCCATAAATATAAATAAATATTTGTACGTGTATATATATGCATATTTACGAGCCTTGCGTATGCTCATACATAGTTGTACATAAATGATATACATATTAATACACACACACACACACACACACACACACACACACACACACACACACACACACACACACACACACACACACACACACACACACACACACACACACACACACACACACACACACATACATATACACATTTAATGCTTACGTATGCACATAAATCCGCATTGGCCTGTAATACAAAGTACACAATGGGTGTCGAGAGTACAAAAGCCCCTCGCGCTATTTGCCTCGCTAACTGGACCGCGCTTCGAGTTTTCCGTGCACCCATCTTCCTCACTTTCCTCCTCTGCCTATCTTTACGTCCCTGTCGTTCTCTCTCTCTCTCTCTCTCTCTCTCTCTCTCTCTCTCTCCCTCTCTCTTTCCACCCTCTCTCTCTCTCTCTGCGATTTCGCAATTATTATACAACGACGATGACTCGGTCTCGATCGCGTGCGCTATTGGCTATGGCCTTTCAAGCTTATGAACGCTATTGGAATTTGAAGCGCGGAGCAAGGCTGAAGAACCACGAGGCTGCTCGAATAAGCAAACTCGCGGCATTTTCCATACCTTGATTCCGGACAAATGTCGATCCGGTGCGTACACATATATGGATAATTTTCCCGCGGCTACAGCTCGCATGTGTCGGAAATTTGGTTGATGTAATTCTCGACAATCAATTTTAGGGTGGAATCTTATTAAGGGTTTTGTAATAAAGATATTATGGAAAACACGTTTTGTTATATAGTTGATAAAACCCATTTCATATGCAGCTTAATACTTAATCATAATCAGTGCGACAGAAAAAAAGACGTAACAAAAATCAGTCAGATGATGGTTGTGGGGGCTGCCTAAGCTAGAGTTAAAAAAAATACATTTTATTTTGTCGTGATGTTTTATAGCCTAGGGTCTCAACTTTAATTTGCAACAAAGATTTTCGGAAAACACGAATTTTGGGAAGGTTCAGATCGCTGAATGCGTTACGGTGAACCAACTCGCTGAGATTTATGCTTTTTTCTTTTCCGTTTTTTTCGAACAATATGTTTTATTAAACGGTGTGAGTCGTATCTCAAAATTATCATATATTTTCATTGAATAACAAATTATTAAAATTAATCTTACATTCGAATATTGAACTTTGTTTTTCACCAGATTGACATTGTCGTAATTTTCAAAATTTCTAAAAGGTATCTGGTCATACGCAAGTTTGATTGTCACACTCGAAGTACATTTTTTCAAATTTCATTCCAGATCAGCCTAGTTGCCAGAAAAATGGTTTCGATCATTTTGGAACTTCGTTTAAATAATTAGAACTTCATTGTTTATCAATATGTTTTAATTTAAAAAACTCAACCTTGACAAGACTATGAATTAATTGTACATAAAATTCTCACCTCGGCATCCCAATACTGACATCATAAAAAAATATTGAAAATCGACCTGTTTTTTTTTAGCACAAAGCTTACGCAGATCATTTAACTCCAAGCTGGCTTATAGCGGTCCACTGTCCCTTCAAAGCAGAATAGCATTTCTCCAACTCTACAAAGGTTCTGGACAAAAGCCGTTTTTCAGTCGTTTCCATGCCAATTTCGCTCAGACAGACAGATAGAAAAAATTTTCAAACAAGACGAAAAAAGAACTACTACCCCGGCGGACACAAGAATTTTATAATGAAGGGTGTCTCAAAATGACCTGACATTCAAATTTAGTAATAAATGGTGTTATTTCTTTGAAAAGTACGAATAGTTTTATTTTAATATAAGGTACAAACATGGAGGTTATGTATGGGACACAATATCCGATAAACGGTCGTCTCGTCCATGTTTGCAAACGTTCACTCTTTTGACGAAATTTTCCATAACATTTTGGTATAATTGCGGACTAATTTCATTAATGGTGCGTCCAATTGCTTCCTTGAGCTCCGGAATGATCTGTGGATCATTTGCATACACTCTTCCTTTCAGAAAACCCCAAAGAAAGAAGTCCAATGGCGTCGAAACGCACGATCTTGGTGGCCAATTCACATCGCCGCCGCGCGAGATAACACGACCCTGAAACTTCGTCTCCAATAACTGCATTGTTTCACATTGCATTTTCACAATTTCTATGCGTTGCTCGATCGTGTAATTCTCCATGACTAAAACCTCAATACTTCCTGATGCCAGCTGTCAAAGATTAGTACTCTATGTTCGCCACGAAAAAAAATGGCGCGCAATTAAAAATGTCAGGTTCTTTTTAGACACCCTTTACATGCATACATAGCACGATCCTAGAACTTTACACTGGAAAAACTTTACACTGGTTGTGAATTTTTTAAAATTCTCGTCTGTTTTTTCTTTGTGTCTCAAAGAACACTAATTTACGTACAATTGAGAAAAAACAGATCCCGAAACGGATGCTGGGGAAGAAAATTAATAACGTATAAGCGCAAAAAACGTATAAGTGGAAAACGTAGAAATGACACTTTATTACATTCTTTATAGGCGGAATTTGCCGGGGCCAGGGAAATATGACGTATAAATGATAAAAACGTATAAGTGCGGAACGTATAAGCGAGGTTTCACTTTATTTAATTGATTGCGATAATTATTACGCCATCATTTATTAAGTCAAGGTATTTATACTGGTTTGCTCCTGTATTTGCAAAGCCTGGTAGTATCGGGAAAATTCATACTAGGTAATCTACAACTATGAGCCTTGAAGGCTCTTACTTGGTCTCCGTACTTGGACCATAGTTTTAATCAAGCTACCTACCCTGTCAGTTCCTAATAGAGACCCGGTCTGGTTTTTTTTTATGGGAATGCCTACTAAGGAATCCACAAATAAGCCCTAGAAGGCCCCGAATTGTATTAGGGATATCCTGTCAATGTTCCGTACGGGTTGTCAATCCTAAAAGGGGCCGGGTTTGGCTCTCTTATGAAAATCCCTACTAAGGAATCTACAAATAAGTCCTTCAAGGCCCCGAATTGTATTATAGATGGCATGTCAATTCTTCGCACCGAGTGTTACAGCGTCTTTCTTAATTACCCGTATAGAAGAAGGGCGAGGGCGGTACTCCGCTGTGACAGAGATGTACTGACAGATGACGAAATTACGAAGTATCTCTCAGTGGCTTGCGGAAGACGAAAAACGTTGGTAAGGCATCGAAATCCAATCGAGCGGCACTCGGACCCTCTCCTTGGAATTTCCAAAGAGTGCATGTGCTTCTGTGTACGTGCAATGACAATGAATAAGAGGGTAGGAAAAGAAAAGCTCGACCCGTCAAATTTCGCACGAGCAAAAGTGAGAAGCGCCGGAAGGGAGGACGCCGCAGAAGAGGTGAAAGAAATGGAAGGAGGGAGAAGACTGCGAAAGGTGGCAATTATATAATAAAACTGGCTCTATAATTGAAGAGCGCGAGTGGGATAAAAGAGGTCGAGGAGCTTTCTGTGGCTCAACGAGAATTCTTATATACGCGTTGTACTCGCGCCCACCTTTTCCACTTTCTCTCTTTTTCTTCATTCTTGTCTTCTTCCCGTTTTTCCATCGTTCTCTTTCTCGTCATCTTTCTTGAAGCTGACTATATACGGCATTATCCACATTCACCCCCCCCCCCCCCCCCCCCCCCACCCCCCCCCCCCGGTATCACTACCCCGAGCTGCTCGCTCGCACTTCCTTTTCTCAACTTCAATTTCTAAGGGAGTACATCGCGACCGCCTGTGCTCCGAGTTATATTCAATTATGATATTTCTATCAAAGCAACTTCATTTCCTCGGCGGGGCCCCGAACGGTAGCCAGGGCCCTCGGCGACCTTTAAAGTCGAGAAAGTTGGAAAGGACCGGAGAAAAAAGAGGAAGAGAGAGATAATCAGAGAGAGCGAGAGAGAGAGAGAGAGAGAGAGAGAGAGCCAGAGGGAGATGAAGGAATA